>PVIY010057316.1:0-12938 GCA_004026745.1 Myrmecophaga tridactyla
CCTTCCTCCCCTTTCCTCCCCCTTCCAGGGGTTGCTTCTTTCTCGAGCCAGGATGAGGCGGCAGAAAGAGGCTTTCACCGAGAGGAATGGGTTTGCCTACCTCTCAGTAGTTAGTTAAAATACATTGTAAATATTCTTCTTAAGGATTGTTTCTGTGGGAAGTTAAGCATTTTCCATGATCTCTAGTTTTCGGTGAATTCATTCAACCACTATGTGTTGAATGCCTGTTATGTAAACAGGTGCTTTAACAATGACAATAGCTGGAAACTTTATTTCTAATAATCAGCTATAGTAAATTCTAAAGTGTATTTCTGTTGAAAGTTGCTGATTATAAAATGACAATCACAGATAGAATCAGCCCATTTCTGTCCTTATATATATATGGGTCTGTTTTTTTTTTAGTTTTCAAAAATTCCATGCTTACATAAAAAAGTAACACACTAAGAAATTTAATAAAAAGCTCCAGTATTTCATCTTCATACAGATTTTTATTTGTATTTACTTATTTGTTGTACTTTTCTTATTGAAATTAGAAAAAAATGAAAATCATGATTTCTTTTGTAGCTTTACAAAAATGTTCATTATTATTCTTCCATGCAAATATAATACATCTTTAAAAGCTGTGTTGGAAGAATATGTTATTTGCATATCTGTGCTTAGGAACTATAGCTTCTGGATTTAGGAGGTGTTCCTCAGATAATTTAAAAGTGTACAGGCATTGTGCTTTGCTCCCCTTTTCAGAATACCCAGGGGAATGAGGAGAGGCCCCTTCCCCGGGGCAGTTGGGGAACTGGGGAGGGACGAAGAGAAGCCGCCACCTCCTTTGGTGGTGTAGCTGGGGGACAGGGTCTTCACTTACCCAGGTTTGGAGCACTAACCTTCACCTCCTAATGGGACCCCTGCCGCTGAGTTCTGGCAGTGGTAGGAGGCGGACAGCGCTGGGGTAGGAGGATGTGCGCGGAGGCCCAGCTCCCAAGCCCAGCCTGCATGCCGACCTCAGCTCGGCCGCTTAGGGACCACCTGGCCTTAGGGAAATGACTTACATTTCTTTAAGCCTCAGTCTTCTCATCTGATAAAAAGAATAATAAGCGTACATGGTTAATTTGAAGATGAAATGGCATAAGGCATGCAAAGTGCTTAGCGTTGAGGTTGGGACCTAAAACATGCTCAAGTACTGTCGTGTGATCATCACCGTATTTTCCACACACACTAGGAATAGTGGAGAGTGGTTGAGTGTAGTGGAAATACAGTTTTTAATGTACGTCAAAATACTTGAGGTTTTTTTTTTTAATTTGTATATGGGCAGGAGGCACCAGGGATCGAACTCCAGACCTCCAGCATGGCAGGTCAGAGCTCTGCCTGCTGAGCCACGGCAGCTACCCTACTTGAGGTTTTGTAAACTTATATAGACATGTTGGGAAATCTATTTATAACATTATGGGAAAACAATTCCTAGAGTATATATCCTCATTTCCCTCATTTTTCATCTCAGAGCACCAGCTCCCAGCCTGGTCCTGCTGCCTGGGGTGGGGCGGGCACGTTTGTTCTGCAGCATGGGTCTCGGCCCACCCTCCCCCTGCGAGGATGTGGCACCCCAGGCCTGGGACCCTCCTTAGCCGTGTCCTGCATGGCAGTCCGGAGACCTTTCCCCTTTAACCTTTAGGTGCTGGCACTTGCTGACAATAAGAAACACATTGGCTGTCTTTTATCCCACCAGGACCAGTGCACAGAAAACCATCGGCTCAGACTGCAGCAGGCTGCAGAAAGTGTGAAGTGTTTTCATCAGCATCATAGCATTCAGATGGTGAGTGTTGAACAAAGAATGTTTTATGTTTGTGAGACGAGACACACCGGCCTAAAAAGGCAACTGGAGATCCCGTATCTAGGCCTGCTGCCCTCCTGGCCCTGAGAGAGGCACTGGGGCTGGGGGTGCTGAAGGGCGGCTGGAGGGGGGCATGGCCCGCCAGGCTCTGAGAGACGCATGGGGGGGCAGCGAGTGGGAATGTCAGGGTACAGCCTGTTCTTTTGTCAAGACTTCCGCTTTGAGAAAATTTATAAATATACACTTGTTTCAATGTAGAAAAGAGACAAGGTAAAAGAAGAGGAGAGAAAGAAGAAAGAATGGATAAACCAAGAACGTCAAAAAACACTGCAACGATTAAGAGTATTTAAAGGGGTAAGTTCTTGAAATAATCCCCTCATCTACATTTTCTGGGGATATGAATGAAGATTACCTGTCTTAGGGGAAAAATACCAAGTTTTATGAACTGATAATTTAGAATGCAGAAATTTTCCAAGATGCCATTATTTGTGGTATATAAATAAAAGATTAGTCCATCAGGATGTTTTGGAGGTCACGGCACCCTCGGTGCCCGCTGCCCCCCCCATTGAGGGGTGCCCCCTGTGGTGGTCGCCTCGGCCTGGGCTGGCTCCTTTCCGCCATGGAATCCTTTACAGCGCCGCCCAGGAAGCACTTCAGTAAGTACAGTGCAGCGCTGGGTTAAAAAGAATAGGCACTTGTTTTAAATTCTCATCAGATTTGCCGAGTATAAACCACAGATCCGCTCTCATCCGCCCCCACCCCCACGCAGACCCTCCCGGGGCGCAGCCCACGCTGCAGGAGGGTCTGGAGGCGGCCGGGCGAGGGGCCCCTGGAGGCGCTGCACCTCCTAACGCGAGCCGCCCCCTGACCTCCTGCTGCCTCGGGGGTCCCCTGTGCACGGGGCCTGGCGCTCGCGAGTTCTCCACACCCGCAGGAGGCAGCACCCCCAGCCCGCCCCCAGCCTGCCCGGCAGACACCCGCGCACGACTCCACGCGCGGCCCCCGGGTACACGCAGCCAGACCGTGGGCCCGGGCAGCGCGGCAGGGTCCCGCGGGGGCTCCTAAAAGGAGAGTGGGAGGCTGGACTCACTGCTCAGGCAGGGACTCGAGGGCAGCCGCAAGTCCAGCTTCTTAGCCCTGACTGGTCAAATCGGTGACCAGCTTTTCACATTGGGGGGTGGGAGGTGGAGATGGGAGACAGGCCTCCTATGCTCCTGATGAGCTGGAACGGGTTAAAATCTAACAAACTGACTTGAAATTGGCATAAGTTGCAAAGTTTTGGGTCCAAACAAAAAATTAGAGAAAAATTAGAGAAAAGTAGTGGGCTGGAGGCACACCCTTGCGTGGGAGTAGAAAGGAGTGTGTGGTTCAGGACGGGGGGCGGGGTCGAGCCTGGAGCTTGATGGGTCCCCGTGTGTGAAGCTGCAGAGAAGCTCTTGGGCTTCCAGAATGTCGGACAGACGCGTCCTCTGGGGCCGAGGGAGTTCTGTTTCCGGAGAGCTGCCTCCTCTGCAGGGAACAGAGCCAACTTGAGCCTGTTGGGACGGAAACGAGTAGGAGAGGGAGGACACCACAAGTGAAATCAGCAGTGGCGTGCGGTGCCGCCCAGCCCGGGGAAGCTGCTTTTCTAAGCCCCTGAAAGGCTGTCACGGGCTGCAGGGGTTTAACTTGTCCTAGGCAGCCCTCAGCCAGACAGTGGCCTGAGAGTGGGAGGCAGAACCCCCGAGCGGCCGCCGGACGCTGGGTGGCTGGGGTCCCTCCCGCCCCCACTTAGACCCTGGGCTGCAGTTGCTGTGGCTGTCAGCTGCCCGAGGGCAAGAGGACACCGATGACTCGAAGCTGCGCCCTGGGTGCCAGTTGCCACCAGGTCGCAGTTTGTTTTGAAAAGATTTAGAAGAATGTGGGAGGGAGGGAGGGAGACACGCTGAGCTCATGCCTTGTAACCCTGTGACTTTTGTCCTTGCCCAGCGTTTCACTCCAGTTAAGTTTTTGAGATAAGTTCAAGTTGATGGATGTGGATCTAGTTCCTTTTAATGGCTACATAGTATTACATCTTATATATTTTATTTTATGTATTTTATTTAATCAATGATTTCTTTAGGGCTTCCCTCAAGCCTAGTTCTTTGTAAGGTTAGACTTTTCCCTTATTAAGCTTATACTTGAGAGACTAGAATTTTTCATTTACCTTTTTTAAATTGTAGAATTTACTCAAATCTGAAAAATTAGAGAAAAGAAACCTTTGTAATTTTTCTTACGCCGTCTCTCTGATGTCTTCTCTACTGGGATTTTGCATAGGACTATTTTTTTACATGGTTACAGGGCGTATTATTTTGTAGCCTGTTATTTTTATTTAACACTGTATCACCTATATTTTCCCAGGATGTTTAACAGATTTTGGAGTATTTATGGTTTTTAATGGCAGCTTAATGTTTTAAATAAATTTGCCATAATTTTCTTAACTGATTGCCTATTGTTGTGGAGTCTGATTTTTTCAGGAAAAAAGATGATGAATATTTTCATCTATATGTATCCTTTCGTATCTTTGTTTTATTACAGAGAAGGTATTACTGGATCAAAGGATCTAAGTGGTTATTTTTTAACACATGAAAGATTTAGTAGCAAGGGCGGGTGTGCAAAGCGAGAAGGAGCCACTCACTCTGACTTAGAAAACGCTGCTAGTAGAAACTCTTCAGTGTTCATTTATTTAGATTTATTTATTGCAGGTGTCTGCATGTTGTTGGTTTGTGTTTGTGGCGAGTTTCTCACGACAGTTTTTCATTTTCAGAAAGGTCGGGCTCAGCCTGGACCAAAAGCGTCCTGCTCGGGACCTGGGACTGCGCACGCGGCCCGCGGGCCGGCCCAGCGGACCCCCTCGCCAGCGCCCCCCACGGCGCCCGGCGCCCGCGCCCCACCCAGAGACAGTCACGGGGAAGCCCCCGCGGGGCCAGGCGGTCCTGCCAGCGCCCGGGTTTCGGCTCCAGCTGGTGACCAGACGCGGTGCACGGGGAGCGAGGCCGCGCCCCCGCCGCCCCCGCCGCCCCCGCCGCCCCCGCCGCCCCTGCCCGCTCGGGCCTCTCCTGCTCAGTCCGCCCCTCGGCGGAGCCCGGCCGGGACCTCGGGAGCTGATGGGCCCCTTCCTCTGCGCTGCGACGCGCCTGCGGAGAGACCCGCGGAGCCCCCGGAAGGTTCGGCAGGCCCAGGTGACCGCCGGGGCCGTGCCCTTCTCCCCAGGGGCTAGGTGTGGCGGCCTCCAGCTTTACAGGCCACGTGGTCACTGAGATCTTTCTCAGAATTCTCTACAACCCTCAATATTCCAGTATCTGCTGCCTTAGGTATTTCTCTTCGGTTGCAAAGGTAGTGTAGTCTAATGCGGAGTGATAAATGCTGGCTGACTTGAAGAAACCATCTCTGCACATTTCATAGTCGCATACCTTGGGGTCTCTGAAGTTATTAGAAATCATCAACCTATTTCAGGTTTCTTAAGACTTTATGTATTTTTTAAAATGTTAGATATAATGTATTCACAAAAAAAAGCAATGAATTTCCAAGTAAATTTTAGCAGGTAGTTAGAGAACAGATTTTGAAGTTATGAGTCACAGTTCCATAATTTTTCAGTTAATCTTCTATCTGCTCCTAGACTCTGGAGACCAACGGAAATATCAGTACATTGATTCAGCAGTCAGACTCATTTGTTAAGTCCTGTCTTCTCTGTTATACTCCTTCTCCTTAAATAACATGTATTCATAAAAGCAAGAAATTTCAAAGTACATCACAACAATTAGTTGTAGAACAGATTTCAGGATTTGGTATGGGTTACAGTTCCACAATTTTAGGTTTTTACTTCTAGCTTCTCTAAGGTACGGGCGACAAAAAGAAATACCAGCATTATGATTTAGCACACATACTCATTTGCTAAACCCAACCTTCCCCATATAACTCCACCATCACCTTTGAGCTTTCTCCCACAGGTATTTGGCCTGTGTCCATTCTAACTTTTTCACTTTGGAAGGGGCTGTCTATAATATGGTATAGGGGGATGGAACTATCTGATGTTCTGGAGTGGCTGGCCCCTTTGCATTTCAGGATTTATCTGGACCAGGGTCCCATCTGGAGGTTGTAGCTTTGGAAAGCTACTCTAGTGCATGGAACGCTTGTGGAATCTTATATATTGCCCTAGGTGTTCTTTAGGATTGGCTGGAATGGTCCTGGTTGGGGGTTGGCAGGTTGTGATAGGTAGCAAGATCTACCTGAAGCTTGCATAGAAGTGACCTCCAGAGTAGCCTCTAGACTCTACTTGAACGCTCTCAGCCACTGGTAGTTTATTAGTTACACTTCTTTTACCCCTTTGGTCAGGATGGCATTGTTGATCCCATGGTGCCAGGGCTGGAGTCAGCCCTGAGAGTCATCTCCCATGCTGCCAGGGAGACTTTCACCCCTGATGTCATGTCCCATGTAGGGGGAGGGCAATGGTTTCACTTGCAGAGTTAGGCTTAGAGATAGAGAGGCCTCATCTGAGCAACAAAAGAGGTCCTCCAGAAGTAACTCTTAGGCACACCTATAGGTAGTCTAAGCTTCTCACTACCTACATAAGCTTCACAAGAGCAAGCCTCAAGATCAAGGGCTTGGCCTATTGATTAGGGTATCCCTAATGTTTGGCACAGTGTCAGGGGTTTCCCTGCTATAAGGTTCAATAGTTTCATAATTTTTTTCCCATCCCTCAAGGGACTTTGCCAATACTTTATGATTATTTGCTTAATATACTGTGGGATGTATCAAGGCATTACATTGAGCTATATAGGATTAAAGGCCCTCAGTCTTATTCTGGGCTCCCTGTGTTTGGGTTATTTAAATGATTTATCCAACAGGTTGAGTTCGATTATGTGCTACAGAAAATTTAGGTTCTGGACATAATAAACGTTCTTCCTTTGATCTTAAGGAGTAGGTGAAGTTTTAAAAACAAGCAATGTCTTCCTTACTCCTGTTCTGAATTACCTTAATCCCGACCTGATCGACTTCATTTATGTCTCTAAATATCAGTTTATACAAATATAGAACAGCCTTTAAAATCCAGAAATAACAATTACCTCTCCGGACTAAGTGTGACTGCTGTTAGAGCTTACAATCTAGGCCCCAGTTTTCTTATAAGTATTTTCTAAATGAGATCATACAATATTTGCTCTTTCGTTTCTGGTTTACTTTGCCTCACCAGATGTCCCACAGGTTCATTCACAATGTTGCATACCTCACAACTTCATTCCTTGTGTAGCAGCACAATGTTCAATCTTATGTATACACCATCATTCACCAGTCTACTTCTCAGTCAGTGCATCCTTCAGCCACTTGCATTTATTAGGCATCATGTATAATGTCCAAAGTCCACAGTCCATCAACACTCTCAATTTTAGATAAATTCATTGTTCCCAAGAGAAAGATATTCAATAAATATACCCTCACCAAATAGAAAATCTAAACTTTCCCATAACTCTTGTCCCTCCCCCCATTATGTACCCCTGGTATTGCTGTGGTACTACTTACGTTTTCCTGTTAAACATAACCCATAGCAAGCAATAGAATTTTGTCCCTATAGCCCGAAATTATACACTCTTTGTACAAGATTCATAGCTTTGCAGCACTTCATGCAAGAACTTATTTACATTTGTAGTCTTAATTGGTAGGACACAGGCGTCTACACAACCTCTTTCGATCTTGTTCACCTCCAACGTGGTAATATTACTTACAGGCCCACTAGGGAACCACCTTCACTTCTGTCTATTCCCTTACATTGGAGTTCAACCTCATTAGCTAACTGTTCACTCATCTCAAACTTCTGTCTATCTGTAGGTCCCCTATATTCTGTATTATAAGCCTCTGATTTTACCTTTACCCTGGTCATAAAAGAGGAATCATCAGACTCATTTGTTAAGTCCTATCTTCTCTGTTATACTCCTTCTCCTTAAATAACATGTATTCATAAAAGCAAGAAATTTCAAAGTACATCACAACAATTAGTTGTAGAACAGATTTCAGGATTTGGTATGGGTTACAATGCCACAATTTTAGGTTTTTACTTCTAGCTTCTCTAAGGTATGGGAGATGAAAAGAAATACCAGCATTATGATTTAGCACACATACTCATTTGCTAAACCCACCCTTTCAGTTTATTTTATTCAGCATTATGTCTTCAAGGTTCAGCCATCTTGTCATGTGCTTCCGGATGTCATTTTATCTTACTGCTGCATAATATTCCATCATATATATGTACCACATTTTGTTAATCCACTCGTCTGTTGATGGGCACTTGGATTGTTTCCATCTTTTGACAATTGTGAATAATGCTGCTATGAACATGTGTGCAAACTTCGATTGTGTCACTACTTTCAGCTCTTTCTGGGTATATACTGAGTAGTGGTTTTGCTGGATCATAGGGCAACTCGATAGTTTTCTGAAGAACCACCAGACTGTCTTCTGTAGCAGCTGTACCATTATACATTGCCACCAGCAGTGCATAAGTATTCCAGTTTCTCCACATCCTCTCCAACATTTGTAGTTTCCAGTTTAATTGCAGCCATTCTTATAGGTGTGAGATGGTACCTCATTGTAGTCTTGATCTGCATTTCCCTTATAGCTAATGAGAATGAGCATCTCTTCTTGTGCTTTTGAGCCATCTGTATTTGCTCTTCAGAAAAATACCTAGTCATACCTTTAGCCCACTTTATAACTGGGTTGCTTGTACTTTTGTTGTGAGTTGTAGGATTTCTTTATGTATACAGGATACCCAAACTTGATCTGATGTGTGGTTGCCAAATACTTTTTCCCATTCAGTTGGCTGCCTCTTCACCTTTTTGACAAAGTCTTTTGAGGCCAAAAGCATTTGATTTTGAGGAGTTCCCAGTTATCTATTTTTTCTTTTGATACCTGTGCTTTGGGTGTAAAGTTTAGGAAGCTACCTCCTATTACTTGGTCTTGAAGATGTTTCCCTACATTTTCTTCTAGGAGCTTTATGGTACTGGTTCTTATATTTAGGTGTTTGATCCAATTTGAGTCCATTTTTGTATAGGGTGTAAAGTAATGGTCCTCTTTCATTCTTTTGGCTATTGATACCCAGTTCTCCCATGCCTAATTATTGAAAAAACTATTTTGTCCCAATTCAGTGGATTTGGGGGCTTGTTGAAGATAAATTTACTGTAGATTTGGAGGTCTATTTCTGTGCTCTTGATTCGATTCCATTGGTCAATACTTTTATCTTTGTGCCAGTACCATGCTGTTTTCACCACTTGGTTTTATGATAAGTTTTAAAATTTGGAAATGATAACCCTCCCACTTCATTCTTCTTTTTTAGGATGCTTTTAGCTATTCAGGGTCTCTTTCTCTTCCAGATGAATTTGGTAACTAGCTTTTGCAAGTCTTCAAAGTAGGTTATTGGAATTTTGATTGGTTCCTATTTTGAATTGAATTTTTTCCTTAATTGACTCCTTGGTTAAGTCATTGCTCATGTATAGAAACATTACTGATTTTTGCATATTATTTTTAAAACCTGCCACCTTACTGAATTTGTTTTTTTTTATGTCAAGTAACTTTGTTGTCAATTTCTCAGGATTTTACAAGTATAGTTTCATGTCATCTGCAAATAATGAAAGTTTTACTTCTTCATTTCCAATTTGGATGTCTTTTATTTCCTTTTCCTTCCTGATTCCTTTCACTAGAACTTCTAGTACAATGTTGATTAATAGTGGTGACAGAGGGCATCCTTGTCTCATTCCCAATCCTGGGGGCGGGTGGGGCAGCTTTCAGCTTCTCACCATTGAGTACGATGCTGGCTGTGTTTTTATCAGAAAAGGATGTTGAATTTTGTTCTAGTGCTTTTTCAGCATCTATAGAGTTGATCATATGATTTTTCCCTTTTAATTTGTTGATGTGCTTTTAGCTATACAGGGTCTAAATTAACTGATTTTCTTGTGTTGACCTGTCCTTGCATTCCTGGTATAAACCCCACTTGGCCGTGGTATATATATTTTTTAATGTGCTGTTGGATCCGATTTGCTAATATTTTGTTGAGAATTTTTGCTTCTATGTTCATAAGGGAGATTGGTCTGTAGTTTTCCTTTCTTGTAGCATCTTTACCTGCTTTGGGTATTAAAGTGATGTTAGCCTGATAAAATGCTTTAGGTACTGTTCCTTTTTCCTCAAGTTTTTTGAAAAGTTTGAGCAGGGTTGATGTTGGCTCTTTTTGATAAAATTTGATAAAATTCCCCTGTGAAGCCATCTGTCCCTGGGCTTTTCTTTGTAGTGATGACTGTTTGAATATCTGTACTTGTGATTGGTTTGTTGAGATCTTCTATTTCTTCTTCTAGCTTGTTTGTGTGTTTCCAGGAATTTGTCCATTTCATCTAAGTTGTCTAGTTTGTTGGTGTATAGTTGCTCATAGTATCCTCTTATAATTTTTTAAAAATTTCTTTATGGTCTGTGGTAATGATCCCCCTCTCATTTCTGATTTTGTTTATTTGCATCCTCACTCTTTTTTTCTTTGTCAGTCTTGTAGTGGCCCATCAACTTTATTGACTTTCTCAAAGAACCAACTTTTGGTTTTATTGATTCTTTCTATTGTTCTTTTTTTCTCCCATTCATTTAACTCTGCTTTAATCATTGCTATTTCTCTTCTTCAATTTACTTTGGGGTTAGTTTGCTGTTCTTTCTCAAGTTCCTACAGGTGAGCAGTTATGTCCTCAGTTTTTGCTTTCTCTTCTTTTTTAATATAGGCATTTAGGGCAATAAATTTCCCTCTCAGCACAACCTTTGCCACATCCCATAAATTCTGATACGTAGTATTCTCATTTTCATTCGTCTCCAGATAGCTAGTGATTTCTCTAGTAATTTTTTCTTTGACCCACTGGTTGTTGAAGAATGTGTTATTTAATCTCCATATATTTGTGACTGTTTGCATTCTCTGATGGTTATTGAGATCCAGCTTCATCCCAATGTGACCAGAGAAAGTGCTTTGAATAATTTCAATGTTTTTAAATTTATAAAGCTTTGTTTTGTGCCCCAACATATGATCTATCCTGGAGAATGTTCAATGAGTGCTAGAGAAGAATGAATATCCTGGTGTTTTGGGGGTGCAGTGACTTATATATGTCTGTTAGATCTACTTCATTTATCAAGTTATTTAACTTCTCTATTTCCTTGTTGATCTTCTGCTTGGTTATTCTATCTATAGAGAAGAATGGTGTTTTGAAGTCTCCTACTATTATTGTTGAAACATCTATTTCTCCCTTCAGTTTTGCCAATGTCTGTCTCATGGACTTTGGAGCTCCTTGATTGGGAGAATATACATTTATGATTGTTATATCTTCTTGGTGCATTGCCCCTTTAATTAGTATATAGTGTCCTTCTTTGTCTCTTATGATGTCTTTACATTTAAAATTTATTTTGTCTGATATTAGTATAGCTACTCCTGCTTTCTTTTGGTTACAACTTGCATGGAACATCTTTTTCCAACCTTTCACTTTCAATCTGTTTGTATCCTGGTGTCTAAAATGAGTCTCTTTTAAGCAGCATGTAGCTGGATTATATTTCTTAATCCATTCTGCAAGCTATATCTCTTAATTGGTAAGTTTAGTCCATTAACATACAAAGTTATTACTGAAAAGGCGTTTCTTGAATCCACCATCTTATCCTTTGGATTGTATTTGTCAGATCTATATATTTTTTTCCCTCTTTCTCTTTTTATCCTTTAAGCTACCCTTACTGGGACTCTTCAATTCTGTGCCCTCCTCAAGACCTCCCTCTCTTGTCTTCTTTTTTCAACTGGCAGAACTCCCCTTAGTATTTCTTGTAGGGCCGGTCTCTTATTCACAGATTCTCTCAGGATTTGTTTGTCTGTGATAATTTTAAACTCTCCCTCAGTTTTGAAGGACACTTTGGCTGGGTACAGAATTCTTGGCTGGAAGTCTTTCTCTTTCAGGATCTTAAATATATCATACCACTGCCTTCTTGCCTCTATGGTGCCACTTGAGTAGTCTGAACTCAGTCTTTTGTGGTTTCTCTTGTATGTAGTAGATTGTTTTTCTCCTGCCACTTTCAGGGTTTTCTTTCTCTTCAACATTTGACACACTAATTAGTATGTGTCTTGGAGAAGGCCTATTTGGATTTATTCTAGTTGACGTTCTTTGGGCTTCTTTGATTTGTGTATTTTTTTTTTTATAAAGGTTGGGAAGTTTTCCCCCATTATATCCTCTACTAATCTTCTTTACTCTTCTCATCTCCTTCTGGGACACCGGTGATTCTTATGTTTGTGTGCTTTTTTTGTCCATCATTTCCCTGAGAGCCAATTCAAAATTTTCCATCTTTCTTGCCATTTACTCTTTTGTGAGTTCAAAATTAATTGTCCTGTGCTTTAGTTCACTTATTCTTTCTTTTGCCTCTTCATATCTTCTGTTGTATGCTTCTAGTATACTTTTTATTTTCTCTACAGTATCTTTCATTTCTATGATATCTGCTATTTTTCTATTCATCTTTCAAATTCCTCTTTATGCTCTTCTAGTCTCTTTTTGTTCTCCTTTGTGTCATTAGCCATCCCACTGATTTGATTTAGTAGTTATGTGAACATCTTTGATTAGTTGTTCCAAAGTCTGTGTCTCCTCCGGTATTTTAGTTTGGTCGTTAGGCTGGGCTCTATCTGTCTGCATTGCGATATGCTTAGTGATCTTCTGTTGCCTTCGAGGCATGTAAAGATCTTGAAAGGTTTACTTGGGAAGTTGATTTCCTTCTGCAGTCTAAAGCTTTGTATGTGTGGGATGGATGTAGAGTAGGATGTGAGGGACAACAGTGCAGTGTGTGCATGGGCCAGGGACTCTCCGCTAGTGCTTACGGGCCTAGGGTGCAGGTCACAAGATTGTGGACGTGCAGTGAGGGAGCTGAGGGCATGGAGTGCAGCTCAGGCAGGCCTTGGAGTGCAGGAGTAGGGCGTGGAGTGGGGACATAGAGGTAGGGCATGGTAGGAGGTGGAGGGGTTGCTGAGCAGCTGTACTGGGGCTGGTATGTGGGCAGGATGTGGGTGGGCATGGAAGCACGTGGGGTGCACGGCACAGAAGTTGGGGCACAGGGAGGTTGGTGTGAG
>PVIY010057317.1:0-13322 GCA_004026745.1 Myrmecophaga tridactyla
AGCTAAATGATGCTCATAGAAATTAAGTGAACTGTATAAAATCACTTTCTTAATATATCTTGATCGACTTCATGTCTTCTCATTAAAAACCCAGGTCCTGGAAATTACAAAGAATTTCCCCTTTCCCCCTTTTAAACTTTTGACTAGTGTTTCACGGTCTCATTGAGATAAAGATGTGCAGCATTCAGTAAGCAATATCGATATTCAAAAACAAAATATATTCATGAGAAGGTGTCAAAAATCACTCAGGGAAAGAAACCACATGAGTGAATTAAGATCCAATGCTTTCATCCCCTGACAAAACCATCTGAATCACTCCATCACTGAACATTTCAGAACAGAGTAGTGTATTCGGGATAAAGTCGTATTTGTTTTCATTTTGCACATGCATTTGGCAATTTATTTTTACCCACTGATTTCTCCCCTGCCCACCTAAATGCATTGAAAAATGAAACATATATAAACATACACATATATATTACATTTTTTAAATATCACCTAAGCAAAATATTTGCAGTTTTGTTGTATACATCTCTTTCCATGCAATCCAGGTTAAAAGTAAAGTATTATCTAAGTTAAAATATTCTGTTTTCCAAATTAAACCTTAGAAATATTTTATTGTTACTTAATCAGAGACATTTCAGCATGCCATTTCTAAATCCATAATCAATTCCTTTTCACAAAATGCGTACTTGTTATCATCTTGCAATACAAGTTCTCAGCTCCAAACATGCAAGAACTCAGATTCCTGAAATATTGTGCTCTTTCCCACTAGGACATTCTCCACTCTCCATTATGCTTTTGCCTTCTTATCCACAAATTTTCTGATATAACTATTTTAATTTCACTTAAAATTTTGCTTCTTCAGGGGATCCCTTCATTGACCATCCTGAGTGCACCAAGTTGCAGCGTAGGCATTCATTGCATTCATTGCCCTTTATACTATTCTCTTGGGTTTTTGGTGGGTAAGCAAAAAGGTGCAGGTATGCGTATGTGTGCTTGTATTTGAAAAATAGCTTCTCAAAGAATTTGATTCAGTAGAGCTAGTTTCTATCCTTGCTCTACTTTGTATTAGTTTTCTGATTTGGCTACTTATTTATAACAGAAATATTATAATATCTGCTCTTGGTTTTTTGGCTTTATTTTGTTAAGGAATCATCTGGGCAAAGGTTAATGAGTGCTTTTCCAATGTAAAGGTAAATTTTTAGTAATGTTTAGCTTTGGTCACCATAATCTGAGGAATTTAAGTTAATTAAACAATAAAAAGAGAAGTAGCCCATATTCTATGAAATTAAAAGCATTGCTAATAATTTAACAAGTGTGAAAAATAATAAATATGGAGGTTAAGTGTGTATTTAAGCATATTGAGAAGATACAGGTGTCCGATTTGGTTTTGTGTTTTTGTTTGTAGTCTTTGTTTTTACTTTGTTTCTCTTCTTTTCTCTTTCTCTACTCCTTCATTTTCTTTTAAATCAGCAAGCCAAACTTGATCCTGCAGGATTTATGAGGAATAAAATGTTTGAATTGTACTCATTGATGGCACAGGGTAGACCTCCAACTGATACATGTGATTGCTCCAGGTAAAAAGTTTGATTACTTTCATGGAAAGAGTGAAAGGATGATAATGAGGGAATCACTTTCACAGACAACCCGTGGCGCCTGCGTTTTCATACATAGCATAGAAGGAAAAGGAAAGCAATTATGGAAGGAACGTTTAGAATGTGGATTGACTTGGAAAGGAGCTAAGGCCAGTAGGCAAAGTAGAGCCTTCTGAGCAGCATGATTCAGGCATGTCTTTATTTTCCCATTATGTGTAGGCTGTGTCATAAATTAGATACTCTGTATACTACTTAGCTTCTTCCCCTTGCTTACTGCTCCTTTTACTAAATTAATTATTCTCTAAAATGTTTCAATCCTTGGTTAAAAGTAACAAGTTCATATAAAAGTAATCTACCTGTTTTTTAACTTGAGCATCTTAACACACATTAGCTCCTCTTCAGTGACTTACTTTTTGTCATTTAGATGAATGATCAAAACCATGGAAAATATATTTTCTGTGTGAAAAAAGTTTAGTATCTCGGATTAGTTCATGAATATATTAGAATGTTCCATAAAAAACAACTGTACCATGCCAAATAAAAGGGCTAGTATAAACAAATTTTCAACTTTTTCAGTATTTCTTTTTGTCAGAAACAGCTCAATTTATAAAAATGAAAAGAAGAACTTTCAAAAGAACTGCAGTAAATATACTTACAATTAATACTAGTCTTTCCTACATCTTTTTAAATTAATCACATCTTTTAAAAACCCACAAAATCTACTAGATGAGTTTATACCACTTTATTTCCACATATTCATTGTGTTTCTACTTTGTTTAGCCTATTGTTTGATAGACACTCAATGATAAACTTTTGACAGGTGCCAAAGTTAATTTTGCGCATTACAGATATAAATATTAGCAAAGACAAACTTGTTGAATTTCACTTAACCTGCACATTAAGAAGTGATGCCATCTAAAGGTATTTAAGAACTAAACAAGTGCTATAAACTTCTAGGATAAATTTATTGTCATTCATCTATTCATCATTATCCTTTGTACATATGTCTATTATGAATGTTATTATATGTATCTTATTTATTTATGGGTCTTTAGCTCCAAAATTATCATAAATACCCATATTGAAGCCATCTATTCACTTCTGTGTCTTTTGTGCGAGCACATATATGACAAATAAAGACTACCAAGGAAGGAATTATGTAAATTAGACAATTGAGAGATTGATTGATTTCATTTGAGATAATGAATTTGCAAATAAAGAAATATAATAAATTTAGCCTATTGTTTACAAGATATTGTTCCATGAACATGCCCTTTCAGCATCTTTTCATGTTATTCATATAAAGAAACTGATAAATTAAAGAATAACTGTATCACACACTGTGCTCATTTGATTTTAATGTTAAGAAATGATATACTGTAAAACATTTTTGTCAGCACGACTCTGTCTTTTTACAATTTTGGCTGCATTGAGACATTTCTTTTGAAATGGAAATGAACTCATTATTTATCAACTCGTGCAGAGTTGTCCTTAATTCCAACATTTACATCAGGAATAATTTTAAGCGCATTTTAAAATCATGCATATGAAACCATTTTATTTTGTTTTCTTTAATATCTTAACTTGAATAATGTTTATTCATCATGCTTTTATGCATAATTTTGTTCGTTTGTAGAGGCAAAAAAGATGTTCAGGTAGAGATTGTTTCTAAGTGTGGAGTATGATTAAATATTGATTAAAATACAAAAGTATCTAATTATGTTTAAAATTTATTGAGGAATATAAGGCATTTAGGCAATATGTAAAATAATGAGACAGAAATGTTTTGTTTCATAACCCTAAAGCAATAGGTTTAAAGGCTATAGAGTACAACTTCAGGCCAAGATGGAGTAACAGAACCAAATTACCTTCCTGCTTGTAATAAATAGAAACCAGGACAAAATATATGATATCACAGTTTTTACAACATGGGTTTCTGCTTAACAAAAGACTGTGATCTCTGAGAGATGGAAACAAACAAGGTGAACCCTATGAGTGCTCATAGCTTACAGACTTTGGAGGGGTCCCTGGTTAAGCAAAGAAAGGGGAAAACCAGGTATCATCCATGAGACTCCCAGAACTTAGTATAAGAAATGAGAGCCTATGGAGATTGAGGTTGCTAAAGGTCACAGGAAATAGTATTGGAAAAGAAAGAACTGTACAAATGGAGAGCTCTGCACATTCACAGAGGGCCCCCCTCAATAATTGAGTAGAGTCCCACAGCACAGGCATGTGAGGAAACCACTTAAGGCCCAGGAAAGGATGACCCTAGGTAAACATTGGAAGTAGGGAGTTTTCCTAATAGGCAGAAGTGAGCACCACATAATTCATGGGGCATTGGGTAGAAATAATAACTGAAGGCTAGGATAAATATTACTCTGGTCCTGCCTAACAGAGCTTATAAGTAAGACACAAGGGAACAAACTGCTTTCATGCAATTTAACTGCATTCCAGAACAAAAATCAAGAATATTTATGGCTATATCAAAATATCCAACCCTTAATAGGTGAAATTCACAATATATGTTATCAAATAAAAAACTGAAAGGCATGAAAAAAATGCAAGAAAATATGATCCATAATTAGAAGGAAAAGAAATAAATGAAACCTGACCCAGAATTGACACAGATGTTAGAATTTTTCGACATCGATATTGAAACAGTTACTTTGTCTGTATTCTCCTTGTTTGATAATCTGGAAGAATCACTGTAAATAGAAACATGAAATAAATTCATAAAGTGAAATTGAACTTCTAGAATCAGGATCGACAATGTCTGAGATTAATGAAAATACACTGGGCCGGGTTAATGACAGAAAAGTTAACAAACTTGAAAACAAAGCAATAGAAACTTTCCAAAATTAAACACAAAGAGAGCAAATGATTGAAAAACAGGAACAGAGCATCAGTAAGCTGTGGAACAACTTAAGAAGCCTAATATATGTGTAATTGGAGTTCCCAAAGGAGAGAAGGCATGGCAGGGAATAGTGAAGAAATGATAGCAGAATGTTTTCCAAATTTGGAAAAACTCTATAAACCTGTATGTCCAAGGATCTCAGAGAAATGCAAGCAAAAGAACATGAGGAAAACTGCTTCATAAAACCCTGTAATCAAAATAGGTAATCGATGGAAAAAGTTGGAGATTATAGACAATGACAAAATTGTTCATAAACGGGTATCATTCCAGGTTTGGTTGTAAACATCATGTTTCCACTGAGAACAACATGTCAAAAGAATAACACTCTTAACAATCTCTTTAAGATCTGATATTCATTAAAGGCATGAATTGAAATTAATACACAGGCTTCTGTTATCTCAAGTAATTTTGGATTCCTGGTAATATACACACAATCTCTATAGTTACCATCTGACTAATCTGGAGACACACAATCTCTATAGATACCATCTGACTAATCTGGAAAAAAGTACACTGACCTGGCACTAGGTGATGCTTCAACTATGGTTGGCTGAGTACAGTTTTCATTGGTGTATAGTTTGTAGACTGTATTAAGCATATTATTTGTTTTTACAGGTAATACATGTGTGGGTATGAATAATTAATTGAATATGGTTTTGGATACTGAACGTTAGCATTCCAGAATTCTATACAGACATCAGTGAAGATATGCATTGTTAAGACAGCTGCCTGGGTTTGAAGGAAAGAAGATTGTGACAGTAAGTCACAGTTTAGTATTCTCTGAATGTGTCAAATGTAGACTGTGCCACTTTGAAGCTGTTATGTACCCCAAAAAAAGCCATGTTTGTTAATCCTCATTCAGTATTGCTGGGTGGGATCTTTTTATTGTTTCCACGGAGATGTCACCTACCCAATCGTGGGTGGTACCTTTTGATTAGGCGGTTTCCATGGAGGTGTATCTCCACCCATTCAAGGTGGGGTTGCTTACTGGAGCCCTTTAAGAGAGAAACAGTTTGGAAAAAGCGTTAGAGCCCACAGTGCTGACAGAGTCTCTAGAGCCAGAGACCTTTGGAGATGCAGAAGGAAAATGTCCCCAGGGAATCCTTATGAAATGAGAAGCCAGAGACTACACTTACAGACATCACCATGTTCCTGTCCAGCTGATAGAGGTGTTCCAGACCCATTGACCTTTCTTGAATCCAGGTATCTATTTCTGGATGCCTTAGTTTAGACATGTTAATGGCCCTAGAACTGTAAACCTGCAACTTATAAATTCCCTTTTTAAAGCTGTTCCATTTTTGGCTTATTGCATTCCAGCAGCTTTAGCAAACTAAAACATGGATTTTGATGGAATTTATTTAGGGCAAATGAAAACAGTTCCTGAATAACTGCAGTAGAGATGAATCATGACATGATAAATTACTATCCTTCAAAGGTAATACGAAGGATGTTTATGGGAAATTTATGTCACTTTCAAATAGATAAATATTTGGGTGTAGAATATACATAATTGACAGATCTATGGCATACAGAACATTTTTTGTCTCAGATCATTTTCCCAAACTATGCAAATTTCATCAGCATTTACTGGTGAAAACAAACATGATGCTTTTATCAGCTCTGGCCTCTTTGTGCCAAATATTATATGGGGATGTTAGATGTTAGACTCCTGGTCTTGAGACAAAGAGTAATATCCTTGGTTAAAAAAAATAATAATAATTGCTAGCTCAGGTATGAATTATAGAGGAAACTTCTTGTCAGGAAATTCCCCATGGCTGAATTTTGACTTGGAAAGAAAGCAAACAAAGAAAACACTAATGGAACTTCATATTAATCAACCATGAGATAAGCATAAACATTTTGTCACTCAAAAAAGTTTATGGATATTGTAGAATATATTAAATTTGATGTCTTTAAACGTCAGTAACTGGAGTGTTTTTGAGGGTTAGGCAAAATAAGTAAGTTTACAGAAAACTTATAATGGGTCTAAATTATGGAAGAATATTGGAGGATGCAATAGATTTTATCATTGTTCTTTAACCTTCTAAGTATCAGAGACTAAGATGGAAACTACCTTTTCCATGGTGTCACTATTCAGGATGGAACAGAGAAACATTGATTAATTCTCCTTGGAGAAGTCTAGATGGGACACGTCAGATAATAGTACATATATATGCCTCTACCTTACATAGCTCTACTGTGGCATGTGAGACAGAGTTAGGTCCAGAAATTTGAAGAAATCCAGAATTTACTGAACAAAAGTCTCTAGTCACCATCTTTGCCCATGAGAAATGTGAGGTACATGGGAAAATGTTTCTATTGAGAAGGAATGGAGAATGCAGCAGTAATTTAAACTGTCAAGCTATGTTAATTTTCCTGATACAGATATTTGTTGTAAAGAGGTGTTTTTTAAATTCACAGACAAAATAAAATTAAAACCAGACTTATGTAAACAATGTACTAGAATGAGAAAATATTTTTGGAAGGTGACTTTAAGTCCCTGAGTGATGGTCAGAATTGACCTGAAAAAAGAAGAAAATTTGGCCTTACACAAAATATCCATTCAATTAAATGACTCTACCTACACACATGATGGAAGAAAAACAGTACACTATTAAAAGAGTGGTAAAAATGTCTATAAAAATATACATATTTACAATAACCATGTTCTGTAGAGGGAGTTCTTATTCCCCTCATGGCTCAAATTTTCATGGTCATCAGAGTGTACGTTCATTCTTTTGGATAAAACTTTGCAAAAATTTGTAACAAAAATAATAAGTAAATAAATACCTGAAAAATACTAGGGAGGTGATAGTGACTGTTTTGAAACTGTCATGTGTCCCAGAAAAGCCACGTTCTTTAATCCTCATTCAATATTGCTAGGTGAAATATTTTTTTAATTTTTCCATAGAGACGTGACCCATCCAATTGTGGGTGGTGAATTTTGATTAGATGGTTTCCATGGAGACCATTCAAGGTGGGATTGTTTACTGGAGTCCTTTAAGAGGGAACCATTTTGCAAAAAGCTTCAGAGCCCACATATCCAAAGATCTTTGGAGAAGCAGAAGGAAAATGCCCAGAGGGGAGCCTTATGAAAGGAGGAGAAAAAGCTAGCAGACATTGTCATTAGCTTTTCCAGCTGAGAGCTATGTCCAGAAAACAAACACCCCAACAGACACCAGCCACATGCATTCCCAGCTGACAGAGATGTTCCAGATGGCATCAACCTTTCTTGAGTGAAGGTAACTTCTTGTTGGTGCCTTAATTTGGACATTTTCATGGCCTTAAAACTGTAAACTTATAACTTAATAAATTCCTTTTTTAAAAGCTGTCCTGTTTCTGGTATATCACATTCTAGCAGCTTGCAAACTAAAATAGAATTTGGTACAGAAGAAGTGGTCTCCTGCTGTGGTTTGCAAATACAAAACATGTTGGAACAGCTTTATAAATGGATAAGGGGAAGATTTTGGAAGAGTTGTGAAGAGCTTGATAGAAGAAAGGCCTAGAATGCTTTGAAGAGACTCTTGGTAGAAATGTGGACTCCAGAGATGCCCCTGATAAGGACTTAGAAATGATGCATGCGTCATTGCAAACTGGTTTGGGATGGAAGGCAGATTTTAAAAGCCATCAATTTGGATATTTAGCAGAAAAATTTTCCAAATTAAATGTGGAAAGTGTGTCCTGGTTTATCCTTGCAGCTTATAGTGAAATGTGACAAGAAAGAGATGCTAAGACCTGAACTCTTGGTTACAAAGAAATCAGAAATTAATAGTCTGAAAAATTTGGGCTTCCAGAAAGGCAGGCCCCAGGGAATAGGGCTCTATGTGAGGATCTAAGCAAACATGGAACCAGTCAGCTATCCAAGAAGGATTTGTGAAAAGTATTATTATCTGATGGTTATGATCTCTGCCTACTACATAGAAAACCAATAAGAGTGCTTTGGGATCTGTATAAATAGAACCACTGCCAGTCTGGACTGAAAGAGACAGAAAGCAGACAAATTGAAGGAAAAATAACTTCAAAGGCAGGAACAGGGAAGCTAAAGTCTGAAGTCAAGAAACCTGGGGCCAGGAGAGTGGGCCCACCCAAGAACTTGGAGAGGGTGAGCTTGCCCCAAAGGCACAGGGCAAGAGTTTCAGGGCCCCAGGACTCAAAGGAGGTGGAGCACATTCCTTGGGGATTGAGGAAAGCCTTGCTGTCACCACACTGTTCTCAGGAGGTTGAGCATGTGCCCCCGAGATGCAGAGAGCTGGGGTGTTGCCCTGATGCTTGGATAGGGTGGAGCTGAGAAAAAGGTGGTCTCCCCAATCCCCCAAAGTTGCATTTGGAGGGAAAAGAGCTGCAGCATAGGCCCTTAGAAAGGATGAGAATGCTGCTTTCTAAAGTCCTGATGATAAACGTGTCTCAGACTTTGAAATCTAATGAAGTTTGCCCTGCAGTTTTTCAGAACTCTTTGGGCCCTGTAATCCCTGAGTTCCTTGTAATTTCTCCCTGTGGAAATGGGAATATGTATCCTATGACTGTCCCTCCTTTGTATCTTGGCAGTAGTTAACATGTTCTGAGTTATACAGGTCCAGAACCAGAGGAGAACTTTGCCTCAGGACAGATCATGCCTGTAGCTGATTTTGTTGAGCTTTTGTACTGTTTCTGACTTCGTATTCTACCTGTATTTTTACTGAAAACATTTTTTTGTGGTATTGTGATGGAATGAATGCAGTTGCATTTTGAAAAAAACATGTCTTTTGGGGACCCAAAGGATGGAATGTACCAGTTTTAAACTGTCTTATACCCCAGAAAACCATTTTCTTTAATCCTTATTCAATATTGTTGGATGGAAACTTTTTGATGGTTTCCATGGAGATGTCTCACCCAATTGTGGGTTGTAACTTTTGATTAGATACTTTCCATGGAAATGTGTGTCTACCCATTCAAGGTGGGGTTGCTTTCTGTAGGCTTTTAAGAGGGAACCATTTTGGAAAAAGCTTCAGAACCAACAGGGCCCACACAGGCAGAGACTTTTGGAGATGCAGAAGGAAAATGCCCCTAAAGAAAGCTTATGAAAGGAGGAAAGCTAGCGGATACTGCCATTGCCTTCCCATCTGAGAGAGGTGTCCAGAACTCAAAGACCCCAGCAAACGTAAGCCTCATGCTTTCCCACGTGACAGAGGTGTGGGACAGACCCTTAAGTGAAGGTAACCTCTTGTTGGGGCCTTAATTTGGACATTTTCATGGGCTTAGAACTGTAAACTTGTAACTTAATAAATTCTCTTTTTAAAAGCTGTTCTATTTTTGGCATATTGCATTCTGGCAGCTTCAACAAGCTAAAACATTAACTAATGATGGGAACTGCAGAGGAATTACTGTAGTAGTTGGCTATGCAGATAATATTAAGAAAATAATAGTAAGAATTTATGTAGTAATATAAGTCTGAGAATTAGAGAAGATGGGCAAGGGAAATAAAGCGATGCAATGCTGTTAAAGATGTAAACATAAATTAATAGAATATATATCAAATTGAACAATTATAGACAATACTTAACCACTTCTCCAATAATTAGGGAGATGATAAAAAGTAAATTAAAATTTCAAAAGTCTGAATGAAATTTTCTGGAAGACTGGTAAACAGTACTTCAAAATGTAGATAGTTTTAATAATTGTAGATAGATAGAACTTGAATGATATTAGATTGAAGAAAGTGAACAAAGATTCACATGCTAATAAAGCAAAAGAAACACATTGAGGAAAACCTGTAACCCACAATCCCACCCCACTTGGACTGTTTTATGTAATGTGTAAAATATACCTGATGCTTACTGAGCTCTATTATAAAAATCATATTCAAGGCTATATTTGCCTTGAAACCCAAGGGCATGAAAAATTATGAGTGGAATGGAAATTCTAAAGGATCCCAAACAATAATATATATTTCAGATATAATTTCTAGAAACATTAAGAAGGAGTAAATACAGCATTTTGGATTTACATGGAGTATAAATGTGCAAGCAAAATTACAACTGAATATCTACATGGAGGCTAGATCAGGTACTCAGTGGAATATCAATATTATTTTTGAAACAAAGAATATGGACATATTTCTACCTGACTTATTACAATTTTGCATCTTCCCATCCCAGTCTCAAGAATCATCACCACCCCCAAAATTATGAGAATAAAATATATGTGGTGTCTTTAACGAAGGTAAAAGACCTTTAATCTTCAAATAATGATATCTAAGGAAAGACTATTAACATTGACAGTCACTCAGAATATTGAAGAAATGTAGTGGGAATGGGCGTGGTTGCATTTCTTAGTAAAAGGCAAGCAGATATTACGTCTTCAGGGTAATGGCACATCTTCAAAATTTAACTTCAACTGTATTTTGTGTGCAAGATTGGGTATTAGATCTATTGACCCTTCTGTATCCTTTCGGCAAAAAGATAAAAAAGGAGAGATAGAGAGGGGGAATGGCAAAAAGTATAAATGCACAAGGAATACCACAGGCAACCAATATTGTCAGAAAGTTGTTTGTCAAAAAAACAGTGTTTGCTGCATTCTTTGTCCCCCCTCATCGTATATACTCCCTTATCTCCCAAATGAAATGTCTGAGAACTACATTTCCTAGAATCCATTGCCATCAGAGAGTTGTTAAGAGATGCTTAGGAACTAAGCAAGAAAAAACAAATGAACAAGCAAAAAGAAATTTGTAGCAGTTTCTGGATGAGTTCATTTGAAATCATTTGTTTCAATCACTTAGTTGTCAGTTCCAGCAATTTCTGCCCTCTGAACTTATGAATAACTTCTTTCACACCACTTTCTCTCTAAATATATGATTCTGATATTGGCTATCTCATTGCAATTGAGGTAAAATTTTTTTCCACCTTTAGGAAATGGGAAACTGTTAGTCCACAGCATGCAATGGAATACGATGTTGCTAACATTGTCACATTTAATTTGAGATGTAAACAAATGCTTACCCCAGAGGGGATGGGAAAGTCTCTAGCTTTATAACAGTGGATATTAAAGAGCTGATACCTAGGCAGATAAATCTATATATTCCTCCAGAGAAATATCCAATTTCTAGATTAAGGGCACATATTCTAGTCAATCACCTTTAAAGAAGTTTGACCATACACTTTGCTCTGGAAATCTTCACCATGCAGAGACATGGATATAGTCATAGAGAATTATTCTGATCAGACTTTCAAGAGATTACCCAGTCCAAAACTGAAGTATGAAATTTTGAATTTAAATTATAAATTAGATTATTTTGTGTACTGTTTTATTTCAATGATCAGCTAGGGAAAATAGATTATAGGCTTTGTCTTGAGGTTGGATTTTATTGCTTTGTAAGAAAAAATGGAAAAATAATGTACAACTCTATATCTGTTATTATGAGTCATAGAATTTAGTCTGGTTATGGCAAAAAAGCAGGACAATGTTAATGGTAATGAATAACATTGGGATTAATGATTGGTAATGATTGTGATGAGATCAGGGGTGCAATTTTGATAAAGTGACTGAAAAATAAGAAATAGTATACAAGAGTAATATATTTCATGGTGTGCTTTTAGACAAGATTCATTCTATTTGAAGACAAGATTTGCCATTTAACCATGACAGAATCAGTGAAGTCAGCAGAAGAAATGTCTATCAGATAAGAAGTTAACAAGAATTATAGCCAATTCATAAATGTGGTTAAGATTAGAGTAGAAATAACTGATTTGTAAGTATATATTTTGGAACACATATAAGCCTTGATGAATTTCATGCTGAGATTTACTGAGGTTGTAGTGTACCACCAGTCTTGCAGTTGCAATTTTGAATGTTCTTCTCTGGATTTGGATGTTAAAGAAACTGCCAGTCACCATGCCATTATCTATGTAATGAGAGCTCATGAAAAACCTGCTGGATTCTTGGTTTCTTGAGAATAGTACCATAACGTGGAATTATTGTTTGGAAGGTATCTAAGCCTGGGTTGGACTTCTTTACAAAGATTTTCCAGAAACTTTGCTTTTCATATTAATTTTTTTTTAATTCTAAGGGAAAGAAAAAAGGGACATAAGTATTGAGTTGAAAGCAGCATCTCAACGCTTAAATCATAATGAACTACTTATTAAATCCATGAGGGACATTTTGACAAGCAGTGATGGTGTAATAGAATGGCTGACGTGCCAAAATACCAAATCGAAAAGAATTAGAATCAGTATTTTAAATGAAAAGAGCAAAGATTAAAATATCATGCTTAATGCTTTCCTCTGTATTAAAAATAAGGAGGTAAACACTCAGATCCATTCTTTGGGTATGCTTATACTGTCATTTCTGAAAGGATAAAAAAGAACTGTTAACATTTTGTCTCTAGGGACGGTCTGCCATCTGGCATGGGAAGATTTCTTATATCACTGCAAAATATTGTATTCTGTTTTTGTCACTAAATTCATGTATCACATACCTTTATATATACAACCATCAGTCAAAATATGCCTGTGTATTATTCACTCATATTACAATGTTTCTTATACATATACATACCTATGTATTATTCACTCAAATTGCACAGTACATTTGATTATTTTAAATAATGTTTATTCACATTACTATTTTTTATTTTAAAACATGAAAAGCAAATTCAAATAATTCAAAATATATTTTGAATTCTTTGCCTATTTTTTTAATTATAAGAGTACTTACTTTGATGTTTTCCTCTCAGACTTTAAACTTAATTCATAGTGAATCTCACTTGCAATTCTTATATAAAACAAATCAAAAGTTGATAAAAACTTTCTACATGATATTCCTACGTGAGCTGCCAG
>PVIY010057318.1:0-12923 GCA_004026745.1 Myrmecophaga tridactyla
TCTCACAACTTAGGAATGGATTTAATTTAAGAACATGCTTGTCTAAAGTACATACATCTTCAAACCAGTATGGTAACTAAAAAGAATAAGGTAGACAGTGAAGGTTAGCCAAGGAGAAAGTACCTGGAACACAGAACAATGTCAATTCTTCACCATCAGAAGGGAAACCCTTGACCTTGTGTCCAAATACAATTAGGACCTCTGGTTGCTGATGCCAAAGTTCAAAGTGATGCCGCAGAACCCTTTGTATTTTCAGGCAAGGAGAAATTCTATGTTCCCACAATATTTCATTATTATTTTCAAAAAGAATCCACTCAAAAAACCAACTTTTCATTTTGTTGTTTCTATTTTTTTTTTATTTTCATTTCATTAATTTCTGTACTAATCTTTGTGGTTTCTTTCCTTTTGCTTGCTTTGGGGTTAGTTTGTTGCTCTTTCTCCAGTTGTTCTATTAGATTGTTGACTTTAGCTCTTTCTTCAATGTAGGTACTTAGGGCTATAAATTTCCCTTTTAGTACTGCCTTCACTGCATCACACAAGTTTTGATATATTGTATTATCATTTTCATTCATCTCAAGAGATATACTAACTTAGCTCGCAATTTCTTCTTTTACCCACTGATTGTTTAAGAGCACATTGGTTAACCTCCATATAGTTGTATATTTTCCAGTTCTCAATTTGTTATTGATTTTAGCATCATTCTATCATGGTCAGAGAAAGTGCTCTGTATAATTTCAATCATTTTAAATTTATAAGACCTGTTTTGTGTCCCAGTGTATGATCTATCCTAGGGAATGTTCCATGAGCACTTGAGAAGAATTTACATCCTACTGTTTGGGGATGCAATGTGCTACATATGTCTGTTAGGTCTAATCATTTATTTACTTAGGTTCTCTGCTTTTTCTTAATATTCTGTTTAGATGTTCTGTTAGAGAGAATGATGTATTGAAATCTCTCATAATAATGCTACAGTTATCTCTTGCTCTGTTCAATTTTGTAGAGTTTGAGTGTACTTTGGGGCATTTTGATTAGAAGCATATAAATTTATGATAGTTATTTCTTCTTGGTGCATTTCCCCTTTGCTAATGTATTGTTTTTATCTCAGGCATAAAATATAGAATATAGGTTATCAGGATATAGAATGAGGCTAAAGAATGTGGAGCAGATGCTTAATACGGGGAGAACTTTTAATTAGGTTGAATTTGAAAGTTAGGAAATGGACAGATATTCTCAAACATTATTGTGAGAATAATTAACAGTGCTGAATGGTATTTGAATACCTTGGAAAGGGGAAGTTTAGAGTCATGTATGTCACCAGAAGGAAACTGGAGGTTAAAACATGGGAATGTATAAGACAGTGAATCTTGTGGTGGACCTTGTCCATGATTAACTTTAAAAATATTAAAAAGTTCTTTCATGAACTAGAAAAAAATGAATGACTCTATTACAGGGAGCCAATAATAGAGGAGTATATGGGGGAAATGTAACTATTGCAAACTATAGGCTATAGTCAACAGTAATGTATTCTTTCATCATCAGTAACAAATGGACTACACCAATACTATGGTGAACTATAGGGGGCAAAGGGTATGGGAGGATTTAGGTTTTAAAAAAAATTCTTATTTCTTGTCTGGAGTATTGAAAACATTTTAAAATTGATCATAGTGGTGATACTGTGAGCCAGTGATTGTACAATTCAGATGGTTGATACAGTGTGTGAATATACACCAATAAAACTGTATTTAAAAATAACCCAATTGCAAATGTTCTAAAAATGATCATGGTGATGGGCCGTGCAACAGTGGCTCAGTGGCAGAGTTCTTGCCTGCCATGCCAGAGACCGAGGGTCGATTCCCGGTGCCTGCCCATGCAAAAAAGAAAGAAAGAAAGAAAAAGATCATGATGATGACTACACAACTATGTGATTGATAATGTACCATGTGTGAGTATGGACTGAATGTGTGTGAAGATTTCCCAATAAAATATTTTTTTAAAAAATAATCCAGCAATATAACATCCCCCTGAATAGTTTATGTGGAAGAGGATATGTCTGTTCTTTTTTACTACTATAGTCAGAATCCATGCCAAATCCCTAGAGCAGAATAATTATTTACAACATATTTACACCACATATTTATTTTTTCAGAAAATATACATTGTATTCCCAGAACTGCTCTGAGTGTTGGGCATTGAGTAGCATGAAAAGAAATTTGCATTCAAGATTCCATTGCAGTTGGCTGTAAAGCTAGATGCGATAACAAATAAAGAAACAGAGGTCTTTTAGGTAGTTGTACATGTTATACAAATAATGTAAGATATATTTTGAATATAAAGCATAAAATAAAATAGAAAATAATATAAAGCTATATGGACAAGCTATTCTAGACACTTCCTTAGGAATTAGAAGAGCTGATAGATAGGTCCATTTCAGAGGCTCACCCACCGAGACAAGATGACTGATATTCTCCAGCTCCACATCTCTGAACAGCTTTCTCTGAGATGTGTTCATTAGGGCCTGCTCTTCCTGCATGAAATCTATAATTACGTCTTTCAAGTTCATTAACTCCTAAAATCATCACAGACATTTGGGTTGAGCAATGGCTATCTCTACCAATGTCCAGAATGGGATGTTTGAGAGGAGGGCACTAAGGAAGTGGTGACTATTTATGGACAGCTCAAACTCAGTTTGAGTTTCAAGTCAGCTCATTCTCTATATATGGAAGTCACTTGTCTTCCATATATAGAGACACACATGTATACCGAACATTCAAAATCCCATTATAAAAGAATATCACAGGGCAGCTGCCGTGGCTCAGCAGGCAGAGCTCCGACCTGCCGTGCTGGAGGTCTGGAGTTCGATCCCTGGTGCCTCCTGCCCATATGCAAATTAAAAAAAAAACATTAAAAAAAAAAGAATATCACAATATGTTATTGTGTCATCTGGAAATTTCCTAATAAACTGTTGTTATGACTTCCAGATGGTGAAATAAAATTTGCACTTGAGGGTTCATCACTAAAACACCCTTTTCCACAATTTTCAAGTCAATTTTGAGACTAATCACAATGCATACAATAGCCATGATTTCCCACTTTTATATCATAACTATGGTTATTTTATTGCCCCAGATAACCTCAGTTTCCTCTCATCTCTGAAATAACCTCACAACATTTTGCAAGGTCTGAAAGATCCAATAAGCTTATGTGCAAAGTGCTACCTATATAAATATGTCATACGTATATTATTTATTAGAACGGCACAAAACCTTTTGGCAAAGTCCACCATTCTGCAGAACTAAATGGGTCCCATGAGAACTTGGGATCAGTACATGCTGCCTCATGCAACCCTACATAATTCAGGTCTTCATCATAACATGTAAGTAGACAGTTAAGCAGCACACACCATGGACCCCTGAGGCAACTCTGCTGAATGGATCATCCTGGTCTCACCAGTCTGCTTAGGAGACCTTCCAATCTCAACTTTACATGGAACCTCCAAATACCCATGTACGTTGTCTCTCTTTTATCTTCAACTACTATTTGTGTTCAAGAGTACAAAAAGCCTGTTGATCCATTCTGGTCTCCCCAGTTCTTCAACAGTTTTCATAGGAACATAAATTGTACTCTATATACCCTACTCCTTTCTGCTTGCTTAATGCATTCCAAAATGAAAGAAGTGATATTTTTTAAAATTACTTCTATCTATAGTGTCTGAATACATGCTATCTACACAATCAGAAATTGGATAGATTTGGGGAAAGTGGGTAAGTTGAATTTCAGTTGTAGTTTTTAAAAAATGTTTTCAAAATGTGCAAATGTATATAAATATTTTTAAAAATTAGAAATTGGGGGAAATAAATTATTCCTCCTTTCCTTATATTTCCTAACTCTCACTTTTGATCCTCTCAACAATGCACAGCTCTGCACCCTAGCACCTGGAACACTGTAATAATTGAATTTACCTGCTGAAACATCAGCTTCCCTACACTGTAAACTTCTGGTCTTACTCACTGCATGCCACTGCATGAAGTTGTCTTTCAGACGTTAACAAGATCAATCAGTGCATTATTTCTCCAATGAGGAAATAGTCTGGATAAGAAAATACCTGATAATTTCTACAGTGAATACAGAGCCTTCACTGAGTCTGGAAAAAAATTTTTGTAGTTTTGGCAAAGAGATTACTTGCTGATGAACCCCTAACCTACCATTACCTTCCCAGAAGACTGGATAAACTTAACTACAGCTCAGAACCATGATTATCTCCTAAATAAGTTCACAATATCCATGCTCATCTGCTGACAACACAGAGGTCATTTCAGTAGAAAGAAGAATTATCTACTCACCAGTGGGTGCATTGTCAATATCTTCATTGACAACTGTCTTCCTCTAGAGATTCTCACTCAGAACCAGATAAGCACTAGGGAAACAAAGCTGAGAACAGAGAAAGAAGCTATGATAGAATGCCTTAGTTTGGGTATTTTTATAGCCTTAGAACTGTGGACTTGTAACTTGATAAATTCCCTTTGGGGATGTCAGTCTATTTCTGGTATATTGCATTTCCAGGAGTATTGGCAAACTGAAATAATTAGCAAATAAAAGATACAATGTGGAGTTGTGGAGTTTAAGAGCTAAATTAGAAGAAATTATTTTTAAATGCAAGGATGTTTTGAATACATAATCGAGAACTATTTCATATTTGGAGATGCAAAGCTCAATTATAAAGTTTTACCAAAAATCATTCTGAATTTTTTTCCTGAATGCATTTGGTCACGGGTAATAACATTTATTAAGTGAATTATCAAAATAAGCAAGATTTTCAAAAGGTGATGAGTCCATCTATGTGCCTGATGAGGGCACTCTGAAATATCCCATTGGAGAATTTCATGTTCAGGTCTAGAGATCAGATATAAGATCTAGACTGAGAAGTTTAAGTATAAATGTAAAGATGATTCAGGTAAAAAAATGGAGGATATTGCTTAGGTAGAGAGGGAAAAGAAAAGGAAGGACTGAGACTGAGTCCTGTAGAATTTCAACAATTAGTATTTCAGAAAAAGCTTGCAAATACATAGAAAGTGGAGCAAGAGAAATCCAGGGCAGAGATAGATTATAGAAAGAGGGTATTAGTGAACTTGCTGAGGAATCTTGTAGAATGAGGAAACATTCAGTGGATTCACCGAGGTGGAGATAATCAGACTATCAATGGTAGGGGATTTATGTGAAAATAGTTTAAAACATATTGGAGAACACTGAGAAAAAAATGGAGAGAAGTTGAAATTTATGTACTGACCACAATGTCTATATGACATTTTTGCCTACTCAGTAAGAATCAAAATTTATGTTTGAGTGGAACTCAAGGGTTTCATTTCTATTAATCCCCTATTTTTGGATGTTCTTGGTATGAGTATGGTTGCCAATGTCACTAGAGAAACATTGTGAGAAACATGACTAGGCTAGTGTGTGAAAATCATTGCTTTTATTAAAAAATACTTTCAATTTTTGTGCTTATGACTATCTGTTTATATTAATTAGGAAGTTTTCTATATTGTATCACATGATCTATGAAAGTGGATCTCAAATGCCTTTGCACACTGAATTCACCTAGAAACTTTAAACAATTCTAATGCCTGTGTCCTAGTCAGAGATATCACTTTTTTAGAACCACCTCTCTGAGGAGCTGACACTCCAAACAGGACTCAGGACTTACTGTATGGTAAGTGGATCTGCAGCATAAGCATGCCAGAAAGGTTAGTAATGAAAAAACAGACTCAAAAGCCCCACACAGACCTACTTAATCAGGATGTGTTTTACAAAAAAGATCCCAGAGGGATTCATAATAACATTGAAGAATGAGCAGCAGTGGTTCAGAATATATTCGAATGTCCCATTTCACCATGCTTAAAACCTGTGCTGAACTAGATTGCCATACCCAAAGATACTGTCAAAATAAGTTATCGTAGGGATGTTGCCTACAGTGTAATAATTCAGGTACACTGATCTTGGGGCTAAGACTGCCAGTTTCCCAAACTTTCTGTTTTTGGTGTAGGCTCAAAATAGAGTACTCTTTATTTTAAAAACTGAATTATACAGAAAAGTTTAGGATGATAAACAGGGATCAGTCCTGTTTTTCTACATTTCCACCCCCAATTCCTAAATATAACAGCTTTGAAATATTTAACTCTTCTTGTATATACCTCTGAGTTTATATCATAGGCATTCATTTTTTTTTGTATGCTGTATGGTGGAGTCAGATTTCATTATTTTTCCACATATGCATTCATTTTTAATTTTACCTTTCCCAATTAATACTCAGTAGATTGTCTTCTTTGAATATACCTCCACAGTGTAATTGCCAACACCACTACATGCAAAATAATTATACCATAATTTCAGTTAATTTTTGAATCATCATGCAAATTTTATTTATTGCTAAGCTTGTCTGTGTGCAATTTTCTTGCTGATGTAATATTCTCTTACATTAGTTTGTCATTATCTTCATTTTCTTTGTATGAAACATTTATTGTCAGAATTTTCCAAAATAATCTTAAAGCTACTCCTGTTTATTGCACATAGTCAAACTTATAATTTACTCTGTCCAAATATTTCTCCTTGAACTTTGTCTGTGAAATGAGGTGCTCCCAAACCTTGTCTACTTATGCCCTGCAGCAGCAAGGAAGAAAGTTCAATTTTCATCTACTTTTTGCCCTTTACAACTTTCCCAGGTTTCACCATCCTTCAGGACAGAATAGAGGGCTGTCATTTACTGTTTTCCCCAAATACAAAAAAAGAAGCAAAAATTTTAAAAGTGCATAGCGTTCTACAACCATTAATGGTATGAGTCAGTATATTGTTAATGTCACTTATCAAGTTAATATGATGGAATTCCACTGAAAATTCACACCACGTTTTCCTGATAAAGTTGGCAAACTGATTCTAATATTTATTTAAAAGACAAAGGCCCAAGGTAGTGCCATTGAACTTTGTCCCCACCTGGGCAATTTTGATCTTCATACTCAAGGCCTGACAGCCAAGTTTTGGGGACCCTGTCTTGGCAGATTTATCTGGGCCATCAGAAGAAACCAGGCATGTTGTTAAATAACAGAGGGAAGGAAGAATGTTTGGCACCCATGTGATTGAATGGGGCACCTCTCAATATTCCGAAGTCTGAACATGTTAATAAATGGACAGCTCCATGAATGTGAAAACCTTGTGTCTGATGCTCCTTTCAGCTACTATATCAACAAAAAAGTAGAACATATGGAATAAAAATAAATAATAGGGGGAACAAATGTTAAAATAAATTTAGTTTGAAATGCTGGTGATAAATGAAAGCAAGGGGTAAGGGGTATGGTAGGTATAATCTTTTTTCTCTATTATCGTTTTATTCCTTTTTCTGATGTCTTTTTATTTCTTTTTCTGAATCGATGCAAATGTTCTAAGAAATGATGAATATGCAACTATGTGATAATATTAAGAATTGCTGATTGTATATGTAGAATGGAATGATATTTTAATGTTCTTTTGTTAAGTTTTTTAATTAATAAAAAAGTTTATAAAAAAATAAATAAAAAATAAATGGACAGGAGGAGCACACCCTGCCTGAGAAGATGCCTGTGACCAAGACAGCAAACTGATCAGAGTTGAATATCTGGTACCTGGTAGGCTCCTTAGATTAGCGGAAGAGGTTGAAGGAATTCTAGCATCAACAAGGGGGAGATAATGTGACAGCTGTGGCCCAAAGACTGCCTGCAGTGGTGGTAGCTTTATGGGGTCAATAAGCTTTTTCTCACAAGTTTACTCCAGGAAGATAAGCCAATTAGAATCCTTGGATAATTCTCCCTAAACATGTAAAGAGAGATACCAATGGGACAAGGGATGGACTGGATGGACATGGGGATTCTCTACCTGGATCCCCCTTAAAAGAACTTCTTCCCCCAATTCTTAGTGTTGTTAATTTACAATGTACTTTACTTATCAGAGCATTTGAGGATTGCTTCACCTGCAGAAATCCAATATGCCACAAGGTCACACCCTCCCCAGGGTGAGTAATGTAGATCAGAGTATGTAGCTCTGGCCATTCTGGTTCAGTGTAGTTTGAATCTATTGGGCCATGCTAATTCCAGGGCTCCCTGTAGCTAGAAGGTTACTTTGCAGCTTCACTTTTCCTTCTGTGCAACATTACTTTCTCTCCTCTCTTTTCTGCTATGCTGATCTCAAGGACATGTCCAAATAACTGTCTTATACATTAGGTTCTGGGAACCTAATCTGTGCAGTCAAAACTCTCTGGGAAAAAGCAGGAATTAATAATTCCTGAAGATAATATAAGATGTAGGATGACAAAATCTCTTGAGATTGTTATATTTATGAAAATCATATTATTGTCACCTAGACTGATGTCCATAATTAATGATAATAATTAAAGAGTAAGAATGGGGTGGGATGAAGATAAATGTTGATGAATGACCTCTGCCCTCAACTTGCATTGAAAAGGAGATGAGAGGTCAGCAGCTAGAAATAAAAGTTCAAAAGTGTTTAAATATTTTTTCCAAATTTTGGACTGGCAAATATTAGAACATGTTTAAATTCTAAGAGGATAGATCATATTGAGAGGGAGTAGTTTAAGATAAAGTATCAAATTTATAAAAAATGATCTAAAATTAATTATACTGCAGGAAGAAATGGGGCTCAATCATAAAGTTAGAGATGAAAAAGACAGCTGGAGTAAAAACTGTTATGTGACAGATGCCAGTGGAGGAATACTTCCAAATATAATGTCAAAAAAAACCTACCTCAAAAAGTACCTATATTATTTCTAAAATAGATCTCAAATGAGCTGCTGAATATGAGAGGAAGTGCAAGACAGTGGAGAGTCAAAGGTCATGGCAAAGGTTTACAATAACATTTATTAAGAAATTTTAGGAAAATGAGGTGGGGCAAGGTGGTGGTATAATAAGTTCTGGAATTAAGTTCGCCCTCCAGAGCAGCTAATAAACAGCCAGGAACTGTACAGAACAACTCTTGAGAAGACATCAGTGACCAGGCACATAGCATACACCAGTTTGGAATCAGTGGAACAGCAGAGATCCTACATAGAATTGTATGTCTTGCAAGCCATGAAGGCTGGTACCCCTCCTCCAAGGACATAGAAGGCTGGTTCCCCAAGGTGAAGGGAAGCAAACTTTACTAGTAACAAGGGTTTTGCTCATACAGAATTAACAAATTCTGACTGTGGAAAACAGGCCCCTAGCACAGTTAAACCTGGAATAAGCACTAAATGAACCAGGAGTTTTCACCCCGACGTTGGGGGCATGGGGGGGGCTGATGGAAAAAGAAACAACAGAGGCATTTTGACTTGGACAACAAAAAATACTGGAAAAGGGCTGGACCCAAAAAAAAAAAAAAAAACCAGGCACATGAAGACTGGGGATACATAGAGCCATGTACCAATCAAGCTCTTGATTGGCAAACCCAGGGAGCTGGGGTCTGGCTCTGAAAAATTCTTTTTGCTTTTTTTTTAACCTTTTAATAACTCATTAGAACTGCAAATATTCTCACCTTTCAGCACTCCCCCAGACAATGGTGGATCTAAGGAGTGTCTGAGAGACAAAGTAACTAATCAGGTGAAAGGGGTTAATTCTCTAAAGGCCATATCTTCCCCCAAGAAAAGGGGGGCAGGGTCCAGCTCAAGTGGAAGCCCCCCTTCAGGAAATTCAGGCACCAGAGGCTGGAAACAGAAACAATCAAAGCCCACTTACTACTTCAACCTCTGTCTCAAACACACTCCTGTAAGGGAGAATCTGCTGAAATTAAAGGCACAACATCACTTTATGCTGCTGGGAAGCTTCAGGCAGAAAAGCACAACCTTCTAGGCAGGACAGGAAAAGCACAGACTCTAGAGGCTTCATAGGAAAGTCTGACAATCTGCTGGGTTTCACCCTCAGGGAAAACTGATGCTAGTTACTCTCCCTCCTGAGATGTGAGACTGCCTTGTTTGGGAAAATCTGACCAAGGTCTATAATATCTGAGGTGACACTCCTAAAAAAAAGTCTCTAAATAAGCATGGCTAGAAACAGAAAAACAAGAACTGAAAATTTTTGATCAGTTAAACAGAACCTATGCTAGAGGTCTAGAATAAGTTAAACTGAATGTCAAAGAACAGATAGAGAACAAAGCCATTCAGCAAGAAAACCCTAGGTAAAAGAATGAAAACAACCTCCAGAATAAACCGGGAAAAAAAGGAAATTAAAGGCTTAGACAACAGCAAAAAATAACAAAACATACAAGGAAAATCAAAGATACAGCCCATCAAAGGAGCAAACCAACATTTCAAGTGAGATACAGAAGTTGAAGTAATTAATACAGGGTGTTTGAATAGACATGCAGAATCTCATCAAAAATCAAACCAACAAGTTGAGAGAGGATATAAAGAAGACATTGGGTGAACATAAAGAAGAACTTGAAAGTTTGAAAAACAAATCATAGAACTTATGGGACTGAAAGTCACAATACTAGAGATGAAAAACAATGGAAACCTACAACAATAGATTTGAAGGGGCAGAAGATAGTATTAGTGAGCTAGAAGAAGGTACATCTGAAATCCAAGACACAAAAGAAAATATAGGGGAAAAATATGAGCAGGGTCTCAGGGAATTGAATGAAAACATCATGCACATGAATAGGCATGTTGTGGGTGTCCCAGAAAGAGAAGAGAAGGGAAAAGGAAGGAAAAGACAAATGGAAGAAACAATCACTGAAAATTTCCCATCTCTTATGAAAGACATAAAGTTATAGTCCAAGAACTGCAGCACACTCCAAACAAAAATAGACCTAAATAGACATACTCTAAGACAGTTATTAATCAGGTTATCAAATGTAAAGACAAAGAGAATTTTGAAAGCAGTAGGAGAAAAGCAATTCATCACATGCCAGGGAAGCTTGAAAAGCCTATGTGTGGATTTCTCAACAGAAACCATAGAGGTGAGAAGGCAATGGTAGGATATATTTAAGATTCTGAAAGAGAAAAACTGCCAACCAAGAATTCTATATCCAGCAAAATTGTCCTTCAAAATCGAGGGGGAAATTAAAATATTTTCAGACAGCCACTGTGAGAATTTGTAACTTAAGAGACTGATTCTGCAAGAAATACTAAAGTGAGCACTATAGGCAGATAGGAAAAGATAGGAGAGAGAGTGATCTGGAGAAGAGTATAGAAGTGAGGACTTTCGAGAAAAAAAATAGATATGACATATAAAATCCAAAAGACAAAGTGGTAGAAGAAAGTACTGCTTTTGCAGTAATAACATTAAATGATAATGGATTAAATTCCCCAATCAAAAGACATAGACTGACAGAATGGATTTAAAAACAGACCCCATCTACATGCTGTCTACAGAAAACTCATTTTAAGCCCAAGGACAAAAATAGGTTCAAAGGAAAAGGTTTGGAAAAGATATTTCATGCAAACAGTAACCAGGAAAGAGCAGGGGTAGCTATACCAATATCTGGCAAATTAGACTTCAAATGTCAGACAATTAAAAGAGACCATATAGGACACTATGTATTAATAAAAGGAGCAATTCACCAAGAAGACATAACAATCATAAATATGTTTGCAGTAAGCCAGAGTTTTCCAAAATACATGAGGCAAACAGTGACAACACTGAAAAGAGAAGTAAACATGTCTACCATAATAGCTGGAGACTTGAATTCCCCATTCTCACCAATGGATAGAATATCTAGACAGAGGATCAACAAGGAAACAGAGATTCTGAACAATACATTAAATGAACTAGATTTAATAGACATTTTCAGAACATTACACCCTACAACAGCAGGATACACATTTTTCTCAAGTGCTTATGGATCATTCTCAAAGATAGACTATATGCTGGGTCACAAAGCAAATCTTAATAAATTTAAAAGTATTGAAATAATATAAAACACTTTCTCAGATCACAATAGAAAGATGTTGGTAATCAATAATAGGCAGAGGGCCAGAAAATTCACAGATATATGGAGGCTAAACATCACACTCTTAAACAACCAGTAGGTCAAGGAAGAAATTACAAAAGACATCAGTAAATATCTCAAGGCAAATAAAAATGAAAATACAACATATCAAAAATTATGGGATGCAGCAAAAGCAGCACTGATAGAGAAGTTTATTGCTTTAAATGCTTATATTAAAAAATAAGAAAGAGCAAAAACCAAGGAATTAAGTGTTCACTTGGAAGAACTAGAGAAACCACAGCAAGCTAACTCCAAAGGAAATAAATAACAAACAACAGAGCATAAATAAATGAAGTTGATAATATGAAAACAATCAAGAAAATCAACAAAACTAGAAGTTGGTTCTTTGAGAAAATAAAAAAAAATTGATGGACTGTTAGCTAGGCTAATAAAAAGAAAAGAGAAATAGAATGCAAATACATACAATCAGAAATGAAAGAGGGGACAAAACCACTCACCCCACAGAAATAAGGGTGGTCATGAGAGGATACTATGAGCAGCTATATGCTACTAACCTAGACAATGTAGATGAAATGGAAAACTTTCTAGAAAAGCATTAACAACCAACATAGACTCAAGAAGAAATAGATGACCTCAACAAACCAATCACAAGTAAAGAGATTGACTCTGTCATTAAGAAGCTCCCAAAAAAGAAAAGTCCAGAGCCAGATGATTTCACATGTGAATTCTACCAAACATTCAAGAAAGACATAGTACCAAATTCTTCAAAAAGTTCTTCAAAAAAATTGAAGAAGAGGGAAAAATACCTAGCTCATTCTATGAAGCCAAAATCACCCTAATACCAAAGCCAGACAAAAATACTACAAGAAAAGAAAATTACAGACCATTCTCTTTAATGAATATAAATGCAAAAATCCTGAACAAAATACTTGAAAATCAAATCCAGGAACACAATAAAA
>PVIY010057319.1:0-12917 GCA_004026745.1 Myrmecophaga tridactyla
ATTTAATGTTATTACTGTAAAGGCAGTACTTTCTTCTACCATTTTGTCTTTTGTATTTTATATGTCATGTCTATATTTTTCTCTTTTGACTTTTCCTAAGAGTCTTCATTTCTACAATCTTCTCCAGATCTCTCTCTCTCTCCTGTCTTTTCATATCTGCCTGTAGTGCTCCCTTTAGTATTTCTTGTAGAGCCATTCTCTTAGTCACAAATTCTCTCAGTAACTGACTGAAAATATTTTAATCTCCCTCTCAATTTTCAGTTTTTCTGGGTACAGATTTCCTGGTTGGCCATTTTTTTCTTTCAGAATTTTAAATATACCATACCACTGCCTTCTCACCTCCATGGTTTCTGCTGAGAAATTCATACATAGTCTTATTGAGTTTGCTTTGTATGTGATGGATTACTTTTCTCTTGTTGCTTTCAAAATTCTTTCTTTGTCTTTGACATTTGATAATCTATTTGGTAAGTATCTTGGAATATGTCTATTTGGATCTATTCTGTTTAATCCTGCATTTCTTGGATCTGTAAATTTATGCCTTTCATAGGAAATGGGAAATTTTCAGTGATTATTTCCTCCAGTAGTCTTTATGCTCCTTTTCCCTTCTGGGACACATACAACATATATAATCATATACTTTTCCTTCTGGGACACATACAACATATATAATCATGTACTTCATGTTGTCATTCAATTCCCTGAGACCTTGCTCATATTTTTCCATTCTCTTCCCTATATTTTCTATTGTGTGTCAGATTTCAGATGTCCAGTCCTTTAATTCACTTCAAATCTATTGTTGTAAAATTTTTTTTTTCTTGGGTACATAACTTAACTTAATCTGCCATACCTGCCTCCACATTCAGGGTCCAGTCTCCCTGGAGAGGGTTCTAGAACCCTGAATTTTAATCAAATCAGGGACTCTGATAACACTGGAAACTTCACTTTGTATGGACTAAAGCTTTATGATATTTGTTTTATAGCATCTGTGCTGGTTTGGGACTGTTATGTACTTCAGAAAAGCTATATTCTTTATCCTAATCCAATCTTGTAGTGGCAGACCTATTGTTTGGATGGGATTATATGTAGCTATTAAAGAGGACAGTAGAAAATATGTCTATAGTGTATCAAATAAAAATAAGAACAATATAAAAAATCTATTGTTGTAGATTTCCATTTTTTCCCATCTCTTCTGTTGTTTTCATTCCCATAAGTTCTGTGATTTGTTTTTTCAGACTTTTGAGCTCTTCTTTATGTTCCCCCAATGTCTTTTTTATATCCTCCCTCAACTCCTTGATTTGATTTTTGATGAGATTTTGCATGTCTGTTCAAACATTTTTTTTTTTTAATTTGCATATGGGCAGGAGGCACCAGGGATCGAACTCCAGACCTCCAGCACGGCAGGTTGGAGCTCTGCCTGCTGAGCCATGGCAGCCGCCCTGTTCAAACATTTTGAATAAGTTATTTCAACTCCTGTATCTCATTTGAAGTGTTGCTTTGTTCCTTTGACTGGTCCATATCTTTGATTTTCTTAGTACGACTAATTATTTTCTGCTGTTTTCTACACATTTGATTTCCTTAATTGGTTTATTCTGGAGGTTGTTTTCACTCTTTTACCTAGGGGTTTCTTGCTGAATGGCTTTGTTCTTTATCTATTCTTTGACATTCAGTTCACCTAATTCTAGGCCTCTAGCATAGGTTCTGTTGGACTGATCATAATTTCTCAGTTCTTGTTTTTCTGTTTCTTGTCCTGCCTATATGGAGCCTTTTTATTTTGAGGAGGGTCTCCTCAAATATTATCTACCCCCATCAGATTTTCCCAGACCAGACAGGCTCACATCTTATAAGAGTGTGGCCAGCATGAATTTTCCCTGAGGGTGAGGCCCAGAAGATTTTCCTCTGAAGCCTCTAAACTCTGTGCTTTTCCTATCCTGCCCAGCTTATGGTGCTTGTCTTCCTATGGCTTCCCACTCATGTAAAGTGATGTGGTGCCTTTAATTTCAGCAGCCTCTCCCTTCCAGGGGCATGGTTGAGACAGAAACTGGAGTAATAGGTGGGCATTGATTGTTTCTGTTTTCCAGCCCCTGGGGCATGAATTCCATGAAGGAGGACCTCCACTTGAGCTAGGACCCACCCCCCCTTTCCTGGGAAAGATATGCTATTTAGGGAATTAACTCCTTTCACATGAATAGTTACTTTGTCTCCCAGACATGCTTTAATTCCACCCTTGCCTGGGGCAGTGGTGGAGCCTGATAGTACTTGTAGTTCTATTTAATGAGCTGATGAGATATAACAAAAAAGCAAAAAGCCTTTTCAGAGCCCAATATCTACCCCCAGATTTGTCAATCAAGAGCTGGAGTTGGTACATGGCTCTATGTGTCCCCAGGGTCTATGTGCCATCTTTTTTTGGCATCCAGCCCTTTTCCAGTATTTTGTGCTATCCAACTAGAAAAGCTTTTGGTTATTTATTTATTTATTCATTTATTTTTCTGTCAGCCCTACCCCCTCTTTGCCAGGGTGAAAAGTCCTTGTTTCTATTGTGCTTATTCTAGGTTTATCTGTGCTCAGTGCCTGTTTTCAGTAGTCAGGATTTGTTGATTAATTGCACAATTGGAGGCTGATTGCACTAAGTGCTTGCTCCTAGTAAAGTCTGTTTGCTTTCCCCTTGAGGAGCCAGCCTGCTGTGGCCTTGGGGGTAGGGGCACCAGCCTCTGCAGCTTGTGAGACAGTTCTATGAGGGATCTCAGCAGTTTCACCATTTCAGACTGCTGTATGCTGTGTGTCTGGTCACTGATGTCCCCTTAGCGGTTGTTCTGTACAGTTCCTGGCTATTTACTAGCTTCTCTGGAGGATGAACTAAATTCCACACCTCACTATACCACCATCGTGTACCCCAAATTACTGTTTTTATTGCCCTAATTACTTATAAAAACAAGTAGAAATTGTCAAAATTAAAATAATGGGAAATGAATATTTTATCAACTTAACTCCATCGAGTCAAAATGGAAAGTACTATGAAGGCAAAGAGTTATAAATCTTAACCTCAGTTGGACCATTTGTGTATAAGCCAGTTGCATTTTTCCTTTGGTTAAAGACCAAAGAAAAGGGCAAAATTAAGAAGAAACATACAGAAAATTTATAATCCTTTTTATTTTTATGAAAAATAGAAACCTGTTCAAAATTGGATCTATTATCCACACCCATCTTCAGGAACACATGTAGTCAAGGCTGGAATTGCCTGTGTAATGCAATACTACGTTTTTGAAAAATAAGTTGTAAATTAGGTTATCATTTTTAGTGGACTGTGTCATTTTTGCTTCTTTTCCTTTGCATTCATTGATGAATGGACAAAATTCTAATGTTTGTTTTACAAAAAGTGATATTGTAAGACATTTTCATGGATTTTTTTCCCATCACAAATAAGATTTTTTATTTGTCACTTTTGAGAGTCTGAATGTTAAACAGATTCTTGGACTGATGGCTCATATCTATCAGCTGGTTCTACTTTAGCACCTGTCTCATCTCCAGTTGCTTTTCCAGAAATACTACCTTCACCATGAAGCTCCATGAATTTTTCCAATTCAAACTTGGGCTTCTTCAGCATTTTTACTTTTCTAAAAAACATGTCATGGATAGGATAGATAAATTGGCAAGCCTTTTCTATGTCTTTACCAATGCTATCTGGATTCAATTTATTGACCCCTTCTTTCAAGTCATTTGTATGCACCTTTCAGGTCATGATTTCCATAATCTTCTTCCAGATTTGATGAACTTGTTCGTGCTGAGCATAAGAGGTCTTCCATATCTGATTCCTGTGTTTTCATTTGTTTGTTTGTTTTTTGTGAAAGCAACACAGAACAGATGAAGCAAATAACCATTGGTAGTTTTGACATTGACATAAACTTCAATTGTGGTCTGTCATTTTTTGACCATGGAACACATTTTGTCACAGGTAAGATCCATGCCTTGGAATTTGGTTAGGCAGTGTTTGCCCTGCACATCCCAGTAATTAGCTTGAATTTTCTAAATGCATGTTTATCATTCTTCAGATCAACAAGGCTCACTTCAAAACATGACCCTTAAGGCCATCAGATACAATTTTGGTTCCTTGAGACCTTACATCTAGTGTTTCCCCCATATTTCTTACATTAAACATTGCTGGTGCTTTCACATCATACCAATCTTTCTTAGAAAATGGATCAACCACTTTCTTCTTGGCTCTTTTTTTGCCACCTTGGATAAGGCACTTGTTCTTGCCAATTGCCATAGTGCCACTCAGAGAGCCAAAAAGGTGTTTTCATGGATTTTTAAATTCATTATCCTGGAGAGATATTGCCTTAATTAGTTGTTGTCTGATATTTATTGAGCAACAATTACGTGCTAGGTCCTGAGTTTTTAATATTTATTTAAAAAGACATGTCATTAAAAATTCAAAGCCTCTGTAAAGTATATAATTATTTATAGAAGCCTACTCCCTGACAGGTTCTTTAATGAATATTGCACTAACCCTTTCAATCCATGCAACGAACCAAAAGTTTGGCATTGTTTTCTCATGTTATATGGAAATGGTCACTGAAAGTAAAGGGATTTGCCTAATATCAAATAGAAAGCAAGTGATAGACTTAAGGTTGGGAGCCTACCTTTAGGAGGCTTTGTTTCATTTTGCAAAAGCTGCCATAATGCAATATACAAGAAATGGGTTGGCTTTTAACAATGGGAATTTGTTAAGTTACAAGTTACAATTCTAAGGCCAAATTATGCCCAAATTAAGACATTAACAAGAGGATACTTTCTCTGAGGGAAGGCTGCTGGCATCTGGGATTCCCCATGGGAAGGCACATGGCAACATCTTCTTGTCCTTTTCTCCCAGGTTTAGCTTCTGGTTTCAGTGACTGTCTCTCTCAGCTTCTATAGGTTCTTTCTTTGCATCTCCAGGGTGTTTTTCCTCTCTCTTTTAGCTTCTCTACTGAGTTCTCTGAGTTTCATCTGTCTTTTATCCTCTGAAAAAGACTCCAGCAAGGGAATTAAGACCCACCTTGAATGGAATGGGTCACATCTCCATGGAAACAGCCTATCCAAAAGGTACCACCCACAGTAGGTCTGCCCCCACAAGGATGGATTAAAGGAACATGGCTTTTGTAGGATACCTAGCAGATTCAAACCACATAGGCTTCAAGACCTGCTCTTTTTCTTGAATACAGCCATAACCCAGAATGGGCAGTACAGTTTATCTGGAATGATCATAACAGATTCAACCATGCAGGCTTCAAGACCTGCTCTTTTGTTGCTGGATACAGCCATTGCCCAGGATGGGTAGTACAGTTTATCTAGAATGATCTAGATGGAAGACTAGATTTAGGGGGGCAGAGGGAGAGGAAGATTTCACATCCCCCACACCTTCTGTTAAATGTATCTTTACTTGAGCCCATCATCTGGTGGCGACATAGAAACTGTCCCTAATGCTCTGGATTATGGGACTTTAATTTATTGGCACCTATGTGTTCTTTTTGGATGGATATTTACTTTTTAAAGCTGAATTTTTAAAATTACACATCTAAAATTTCAGAACTTTTTACGTGCATTCATAAAATAATGAAAATGGTGCTTGTCAGCCAAGTGAGTTTCTGGATGTGAATCCCTGATATTGAGATATATTTGTCTGTCCCCCTTCAGAAGTGGAGATAAATCTAGGAATATCAGTCCATAGGATGTTCACTTCTATAATATTTTATTTCACAATTCTGAAAATCTAAAAGACTTATCTATATCCTTGAACCTTAAAGTATAAAAAACTTGAAATTGATTAAAAAGTTGGATATTAACACTGAAGGGTAAGAAATTAATGAAATTTACATGAATGTGCTTAAGTCACACCGCATTCAGTAAATGTTAATGGAATTTGAAGTCCTTCACCTGGAGAAAATCAGACTGAAGAGGATCTGAACTAGCCCTAGAATGCATGTCTATCATGTCCTCCCTCTGTCTTCTCTCTCCTACCCTGCCTACATCTGAAAGAATAAAAGTACTAGGATAATCAGGAACATTTCAAAAATGTGGGATAAATAGTGGGGTCTTAGCCCAGCAGATTTGAAAACATATTACATTGCTAGGTTACAAGTATTAAAGCAGTTCTTGGCCAGGAGTTAGGCAGCAGACAATGTGTCAGAATAGAAGGAAAAGAAGCAAATGGAACTCCTCATTTGGTAATGGAAAACTTAGAATCTTATATCAGTGAATGACTGGATGGATTATCCAAAGGATATTTTTTCCAGAGGTTTTATTATTTATTGGCATTATCATTCACCTTTTAAAAAATTAGTATTGCATCAATTCTAAGACTTAACAATTTCCCCCATTTTAAACATTTTTATTGTGAAATAATGACATATATACAAGAAAGCAGTGAGTTTCCAAGTACATTTTAACAAGTAGTCATAGAACAGATTTTAAAGTTTGGTATGGGTTACAATTCCACAATTTTTTTTCTAGCTACTCCAAGATACTGGAGACCAACAGAAATATCAATAAAATGATTCCGCAGTCATACTCATTTGTTAAATCCTATCTTCTGTGTTATACTCCTCCTTCTCTTTAAATAACATATATACATAAAAGGAATAAATTTCAAAGTACATCGCAAGAATTAGTTGTAGAACAGATTTCAGAGTTTGGTATGGATTACAATTCCACAATTTTAGGCTTTTAATTCTAGCCGCTCTAAGATACTAGAGACTAAAAGAAGTATCTGTATAATGATTCAGCAGTCATACTCGTTTGTTAAACCCGGCCTTCTCTGTATAACTCCACCGCAATCTTTGATCTTTCTCCCACTCCTTAAGGGTATTTGGGCAATGCCCATTCTAACATTTTCATGTTGGAAGGGGCTGTTGATAATATGAGATAGGGGGATGGAACTAGTTGGTATTCTGGAAGGGCTGGCCCCTCTGCATTTCAGGGCTTATCTGGTCCTGGAGGTTGTAGATTTTGGAGAGTTACCCTAGTGCATGGTACCTTTGTAGAATCTTATATAATACTCTAGGTATTATTCAGGATTGGCAGGTATGGCTTTGGCAAGTTATGATAGGTGGTGTCTAACTAAAGCATGTATAAGAGTGAACTCCAGTGTAGCCTCTCGACTCTATTTGAACTCTCTCAGCCACTAATACCTTATTTATTTCACTTCTTTCCCCCCCCCTTTTTGTCAGGATGGCATTATTGATCCCACAGTGCCAGGATCAGGCTCATCCCTGGGGGTTATCTCCCACACCGTCAGGGAGACTTTCATCCTCGAATGTCCTGTTCTATGTAGGGGGAAGTCAATGGTTTCACTTGCAGAATTGGGCTTTGAGAAAGAGAGGCCACATCTGGTTGATGAGATTGTTTCACTTTGTTAAAGCTTCCAAATGTAATGTAGTAGGAATGGGCTGATTTCCCAAAGAGCTCTTCTTTCAGATGGCAACACACATGGCAAGCCTCTGCTGGTTCCTCACTCCTGAGTTTCATTGCCTTCAGCTCTGGTTTCAGTGATTTCCTCTGTGGGTCCCCTCTTAGTTCCTCCAGGTCTTTTCTCTCTAAGCTCTTTCCAAACTTCTCTAGGTGTTTCTCTCTCTCTCTCTCTCTCTCTCTCTCTCTCTCTCTCTCTCTCTCTCTCTCTCTCTCTCTCTCTCTCTCTCTCACACACACACACACACACAGCTTTTTTTCTGTCCTTTATCCTCTCATAAAGGACTCCAGTAAAGGATTAAGATCAACTTGAATGGTGTGGGTCACATCTCAATTGAATAACCCAAGCAAAAAATTCCACCCTCAACAGGTCTGTACCCACAGGAATGCATTAAAAGAACATGGCACTTTCTGGGTGTATAATAGCTTCAAACCAGCATGCTATACCCTCTGGACCCCCAAAAGACATGTACTTTACATATGCAAAATACATTAATTTCATCACAATAGCACAAAAGCCTTAAATAATTTCAGGAACAATATTAAGTACAACGTCTCATTAGAATCCGTTATAGGTTTGATCTTCCCTAAGGTAAAATTCCCCTCTGGCTGTGGACCTGTGAAACTTAGAACAAGTTACCTGCTTCTAATATACAAAGGAGAGACTGTCATAGGATAAATGTTCTTATATCCATAGGGAGAAGTCAGAAGGAAAATGGGGCACTGGACCTAAATACTTCTGAAAACCTGTAGGCCATACTTCATTAGATTTTAAGGGCTGAAGGTCATCTGTAGAATGAGATTTTATCTCAGGGCTTGAGAGAGCAGCAGTCCCACCCTCTGCAAGGGCTTATTCAGCTTCCCTGTTCTCTCTAAACACTGGGAAGGCCACCATGTTCTTCTCCTCATCCTTCTCAAGCATCTGCTGGCAGCCAAACTCTCTGCCATCTCTGGGGCACAGACTCAGCTCCCTCAGATGAGTTGGGTGGTGGCCAGGTTCTCCCCAATCCACGGGGAACATGATACACCCTTTCTGAGGCCTGAGACAGCAGCACTCTTCCTGAATAGTGGTGAGGAAGACCCACTCTCTGTAAACTCTGAGGCAAACACCCCCTTTTCATGTATATAGGTGGGTCTTCTCTCCTGGCCCAAGTTTCCTTGGTTCCAGACCTTGGCGTTCATGGTTCTGCCTTTGAAGTCATTTTTCTTTTAATCTGTCTCCTTTATGCCCCTTTTAATCCAGGCTGACAGTGATTCTATTCATACAGATCTTGCAACAAACTTGTTCGTTTTGCATGCAGCACACAGGGGTCTCATCTGTTGGACAATAGGACTTTCTACAAATCTTTTCTGGATAACTCTATCTCCAATCCTGAACTGAAATAAAATGGCTGACTGGTTCCAGATTTGGCTAAATCCTCACATGGGGGACTCTCCTCTGAGGACTTATATTAGTCAGGGTTCTCAGGAGAAACAGAACCAAGAGGAGATATCTGTAAATATGAGATTTATAAAGGTCTCTGACACAACCATCGGAATGGAAGAGTCCAAAATCTGTAGGACAGGCTGTGAAGCTGGCAGCCTCAATGAAGGGTCTGGATGAACTCCACAGGAGATGCTCACTGGCTGAAGAAGCAGTGAAAAATCTCTCTGCTTCCTTAAAAGCCCTAAGCTGATTGGATTATCTCATTAGTGGGAGACACACCTTAGTTGATCATAGATGTTATCAGCTACAGATGTAATAAACTGAATGATAATTTAATGACAAGCCTCCCAGTTTATCAATCAGTCACAAAATATCTTTGGAGCATGGTGAGGCCAATGCTTGTGTGATCAGACAACTGGGCATAATCACCTGGACAGGTTGACACCAGAACCTAACTATCACAAGACTCATTTACCAGAAGCTCAGAATTTTTCAAACTATCTCTTTTGGTTTCCTAAAGTTGCCAGAATGAAATATATAACAAATGGATTGGCTTTTGCAAAGGGGATTTATTAAGTTACAAATTTCAATTCTAAGTCTGTAAAAATGTCCAAATTAAGACACAAACAAGAGGCTACCTTCTTGGAGGACAGGCTGCTGGCATCCAGAGTTCCCCTGTCATATTGGAAGGCACATGGTGACATCTGCTGACCCTTTTCTCCTGGGTTGGTTTTCAAATGGCTCCCTCAGCTCTTGTGGGTCCTTCTGGCTCCTCTGGGGGTATTTTCTTTTTCAGCTTAGCTTCTCTAGGCTCTGAGCTCTCTCTAAGATGTTTGTCTTTTAAAGGACTCTAGCAAGCAGATTAAGACCCAACTTAAATAGGTAATGTCATATCTCCATGGGAACAATGTAATCAAAATGTCCCATCCACAATAGGTCTGCATTCACAAGAATGGATTAGAAGATCTTGGCTTTTCTGGGGTACCTGTTAGTTTCAAACCAGTACACTATCAATTTCTGGTTTCTTTCTACTCAAGAGTTCACTTCTCAGCTTTTCCCTTTCCTCTTGCAGTTTACTATAAGCTGCAAGGAGAAGCCAAGCTGCATTTTCCACATTTCATTTGGAAATCTCTTCTGCTAAATATTCTGGCTCATCACTCTTAAATTCTACCTTTTGAATGATGCTGTCAACATGGTGACTTGAATAGCTACTGAAAATCTCTCTTCAGAGAAGAGAAAAGTTCTGAATTGTTTAGAAATTTGGAGGAGAATATTGACTGGAGAGGGACCCTACAAATCCAGAATTGAAGAAGTAGAAGAATATCAGGTAGGAAGTTTCTGTCCTGGACTGTACTCTCCCCTCCCTCTCATTTGGTTTTATAGCACAGGACAGCCAGAGAAACAGCAGCAGGGACCCCTCCCAATGGGGACAGAGAATATTAAATCTTTCACATCAGTGGGACAGACCCTCACCTTTGGACACCTGAGGGACAGGGGAGAGAATTTCAAGACCCAGGTCAGTGACATTCAGAGAGGCTGAAAAAACATGGAAAAAAGATGTGGTTAGCCCTGAGTATGAAAGTCCTCCCCCACACCTGTTTGAGAAACAGCAGTAAGAGACCTAATCTTTAGCCTGGGGGAAGTTAAAGACTGGGACAGCTGTGGTGTACTCCACTACAAATGAAGTGGTGGACACAGACCCATACTTTTGCCAGATTTTTGCGAGCAAAGAGTGGTAAGAGGAACCTGACAGTCAACCTGACCTGGTCAGGCACAACCTATGCTCCATAGGCACATAACTTTGAGTAAAATTAAGTTATTGAGTAGTGCCATCTGTTAGGTAGAACAATAAGTGCGAGAGAATCGAGGGCTTTTTCAGAGACTACCCAGAAAATTATTTCAAGCTGACTGGAGTGGTCTAGACCTCCTGTAAGGGAACCTACCCCTGTTTAGGCTAAGAAACAAGTAAGACCCAACAGTTAAAGAGGCGCCCTAAAACTAACCCTATTCTTGCAATACGGTGAAAAACAGCACTATTGGAAGACAGAAGACATGTTTTACCCACAAGCAAAGACATTGCTGTGGTGCCCAGTACCTACTCCCACCCATAAAGCAGGCCACTGCAGGTGCCTGGTTTTGGGGGGAGACTGGGGAACAGAACAAATCTGACAACTGGCTGGTGAGAGACATGAACAGATATAGAACAGATCCAACCAACAGATAAACCCTAGGCAAAAGAAATAAAAGACATTTAGAATAAACTTAGCAAGAAAATCAGATGCCTCAACATGAGTGAAAAATTATGACTCATACCAGGAAAAATGAAGATATGACCCAACCAAAGGAAGAAAAAATGCAGGAATTGAAACAACTAATTTATCATGTTAAACATCTTCTAAATCAATGCAATGAGTTGAAAGAAAATATAGAAAAAGAGAAAGATATAAAGAAGACACAGGGTGTCCATACAGAAACTTGAAAGCTTGGAAAAACCAGTGACAGAACTTATGGGAATGAAACTCACAGTAGGAGAGATGAAAAAGGAAATGGAGACACGCAACAGCAGATTTGTAGAGGTGGAAGAACAGATTAGTGAACTAGAAGACAAAACATTTGTGATTCTACACACAAAACAACAGACAGAAAAATTTGAGCAGAGTTTCAGGAAATTGAATGACAATATGAAGTGCACAAATATATGCTTTGTGGATGTACTAGAAGGAGAAGAGAAAGGAAAGGTGGCATAAAGAATAACAGAGGATAGCCAATAGAACCACCAGTACCAACAGCGCCTACACAGCCAGAGACCTTTGAAGCAGAAGGAAAATGCCCCAGGGAGGCCTTAAGAAATGAGGAGAGAAAGCTAGCAGATGTAGCCATGTGCCTCCCAGCTGAGAGAGAAACCCTGAACTTCATTGGCCTTTCTTGAGTGAAGCTTTAAATTGTACTGTCAGATTTATTTGCTGTGGTATTAAGTTTCCATGTCTACTCAGTTCTAGTCTAGATCTTCCAATGCAATTCAGTCTTTTTGCCACAAGACTCAGACTCATATTTTAAATCAACATTTGTCATCAAGACTACACATTTGTCTATGGAATGATGACTGGATCCATCTTTTGAAAAGGAATTTACATAAGTACATCTTCCTTTATAATTTCCAAAGACAACCAACCCCTCTCTCAAATGCATTTCTTAAAGAAGTGGATTCTAGGACTACAGCAAGTTGTTCTCCCCTTGGGCTACTTAACATCTACTGTCATTCCATTACCTCTGCCCTATGCTTTTTGCTGTCCAACAAATTGTTTCAGAGAAAAAAAAGATTAATGGAGTAAATAATCAATAAAAATACCCCAACTCTTATGAAAGACATAAAACTAAAGGTCCTAGAAGTGCAGTGTACTCAAAACGGAATAGATCCAAAAGACCTACTCCAAGACACTTACCAATCATATTGTAAGATGTCAAAGACCTAGAGATAGTTCTGAAAATAGCAAGAAAAAAGTGATTCATCACATAGGGAAAGCTCAGTAAGACTAATTGTAGATCTCACAGTGGAAACCATGGAGGTGAGAGGGCAGTAATATGATATATTTAAAATACTGAAAAAGAAAAACTGACAACAAAGAACTCTATAACAAAGAACTCTATAACATTTCTGTCCTTCAGAAATGAGGGACCGTTTAAAATATTTACAGATAAACAGATACTGAGAAAATTCATAAACAAGAGACCTGCTGTATAAGACATACTAAAGGGAGTACTACAGACAGACAGGAAAAGACAGAAGAGAGGTTTGGAGAAGAATATACAAAGGAAGAGTAGCAGGACGGGTAACTAATAGGGTTAAAAGAGAAAAAATAAGATACAACAGATAAAATCTAAAAGGAAAAATGGTTGAAGAAAGTACAGCCTTTATGGTAATAACATTAAATATGAATGGATTAAACTCCCCAATCAAAAGACATAGATTGGAAGAATGGATTAAAAATAAAAACAGGATCCATCTATATGCTGTCTACAAAAGACTCAGTTAAGACCCAAGGACAAAAAC
>PVIY010057320.1:0-12931 GCA_004026745.1 Myrmecophaga tridactyla
GATTCCCTGTGCCTGCCCATGCAAAAAAATATATAATAAAATAAAAATGAATAAAAGACCATGATTTTATTTATTCATCCTCCTATTGACAGCCATTTATATTGGAAACAAGTGGAGTGTCAAGTCCTTTGATTAAGTATATATTCCATTGAAGTTATCAAATCTTTGCCCTTTATAGCTACGTTTCTGCCTTTATCAATTTTCAGTAACCATCTAAATTAAACCACTGTTGTTTCAGAAAGATGAAAGAACAGAGACACATAGCAATAACGACTACATTCATTTGTATGGATTCAATTACAACATCAACACTGTTTACCTTTGCTTAAATTTGAACTAAATATGACTTACTAAAAGCAGTCTAGCCTAATAAAGCCAAAGCTCGGGCTTTATTCCATAATTCATCAGTTTCTAATTATAGCACATTTATTAAAGGGGTCAGATAAATTGGTAGCTATCTACAGGAAAAATAATTTCATATCAACTTGTTCAGGGCCACTCAGCAGGTTCACCTTTAAAAGAAGTTATTTATTGTATTAAAAGGTCACTTGATCAGGTCTTGGCATTTTCAGTGTTCAATTCCTAATTTCAAAAAGCCTTTGTCTGCAGCTGTTTCTGACTTCCCAGATGTCTCAGAGACATTTGCTCTATGATCATGGCGATAGTTATCAGTACAGCCTAATTTCCAGGGTGTTTATGGAACTATCCTCCTCTTCCCAGTTTATCTCACATATCCACTATCATTGAAGATCCAAATGTTCTCAGCACAGACATCTCCTTTCTAAAGTCATGCCCTGATTAAGATAATGGTTATAAAATTTGGGTGGCATGAAACATAGCAGATGACCTATGTATCAGATACCAGAGGTGAGGGGAGAAGCCCAAATCAACAAAATGAAATTGTGCCGAAGTGAATGGACTAATTCAAAGACTCTGAAAAAAATTCATTGGACTGGGTCATTTCTATTTGACAATCTTTCACGTGAAAAACACCTGATAATTTATGATGGCAATATTTCAACGTTTCAATTATTCTGCTAAAATTAAAGATGCAAGTTGAAATTAAGTAGAAAATTAGACCCATCAAAGGAGAGGCAATCAGCCTGTTTGTACGCAAGGATTAGTCAGATAACATCTGCAAACTTTTTTGCAGTTCCAGAATCTGCATTTTCAGTAGCACACTGATAAACTAGAGAGCTGTCATCCAAGGTTTGGAAATCACACCATTAAAGAAGAATTTTATGATAAATTTCTTTGTAATTGCCCATAGTTCTAGCTATCATAGTTCTACTATTGTGATACGATAGTAGTTGACATGGAATACTTTTGAGAGATTAAATTTAAATAGTGTGTAAAAGGTCGTTTTTTTCGCAGAGCATTTAAACTATTTTACTGATTTTTTTGAGGATATATCTCATTATGATTTTTCCAGACAGAACAGATAATAAGTAGGAAGTTGGAACAAAAAAGAATCAATTTGATAACCTTCAACCTGTTGATAGAAAGGGAACAAGTACCAATACACAGAGGAAAATTATAATTCAGGTACATATGCTGTTGAAAAGAAAACTGAAAAACACCCAAGTCAAAGTAGTGTTAATTTTTCAGTTTCCATGCAAGTTATTTTCAACATTCCTGTGTATGAACTACAGTATGGAATGTTTTTAGTATGAGGTAATGGACCCCAGTTTCCCATACTCTTGCTTTTCTTTTTTCCTCTTTGTGGCAGACGGCAGAGTAGTCTGTTCAAGGAGATGGACCTATCCTAGTTGCATCAGAGTGTAAGAAGCATGTGAGGGAGAAGAGTTTACAACATGGGGGAATTGCTTTTGAGTCTTCCATTGAAACAAATTTTAGAGAGAAAATCAGTCCAAAGAAAAGATACTTGAATAATTGTTGATTGTAAAAATATATTTAGACCTATGAGAGAGTATTCATTGGCTAACTTTACTTAGAGAGATCAATATATTATAGTGAAATACAATGCCTTGGGTTCTTAAAAACCCAGAGTGATTCTCTTTGTAAGGACACCATTTACTGAATGTTATATTGACGTCTCTTTAATGGAATTCCTCCTTACTGGTTCACAAACTCTTTTGAGTCTTAATGTATTCAACTTCAGAGTAGCCTCTAGAAATATACATTTCAATTGTGCTTTGGGGGTGGGGAGGGCCTTCCTGTCTTCAGATAACCTCTGCTTTATTGAGCATATATAATAATACAAGGTCCTATTATTGAAAATATAGTTTAAAATGTTATCCTCAGGACGGGCCCCGGTGGCTCAGCAGGCAGTGTTCTCTCCTGCCACACAGGAGACCCGGGTTCGATTCCAGGTGCCTGCCCATGCAAAAAGAACAAAAACAAAAACAAACCCAGAAAATGTTATCCTCAGTCACAGTTATTAAAAGAGTTCAAATAGAGTCAAGAGGCTACTCTGTAGGTCACTCTTATGCATGCTTCAGTTAGACCTTGCTACCTATCATAACTTGCCAAACTCCAACCAAAACCATTTCTGTCAATCCTAAAGAATACCTTGGGCAATATATAAGATTCTATAAAGTTTCCATGCACTAGGGTAACTTTCCAGAAACCTACAACCTCCAGATGGGTCTGCAGACCAAATAAGTCCCGAAATGCAGAGGGCCCAGCCTCTCCAGAACATCAGCTATTTCCATCACCCTATCCCATATTATTAACAGCCCCTTCCACGATGAAAAAGTTATAATTGGCATAGCCCAAATACCCCTAAAGGATGGAAGAAAGATCAAAGGTTTGGGTGGAGTTATACGAGAAAGTAGGGTTTAACAAATGAGTATGACTGCTGAATCATTATATTGATACTTCTTTTAGTCTCCAGTATCTTAGAGCAACTGGAAATAAAAACCTAGAATTGTGTTAACCCATACCAAACTCGGAAATCTGTTCTACAACTTTATTGTTGCTATGTGTTCTCTTTTTCACAAAAAAGAAAAAAGTTGATTGTGATGATAAATGCACAGCTATATCATGATATTGTGAACCCCTGATTGTAGACTTTGGATGATTACATGGTATGTGAATACATAATACATAATGTATATCAATACAAAATAATTCAAAAAAAATCAAGGGAGAAGGTAGAGTTATAAAAGAGAATATCGGATTTAACAATGAGCATGACTCCTGAATCATATTGATACTTCTTTTATTCTCCAGTGTCTTGGAGCAGCCAGAAGGAAAATCTAAAATTGTGGAACTGTAACCCATACCACACTCTGAAATCTGTTCTATAACTAATTGTTGTTGTATGCTTTGAAATTTATTGCTTTTTGTATATATGTTATTTTTCACAATAAAAAATGTTATCCTCAGTCAGAGTTTCATTTTGATTCTAGAATAGTAGAGAAGTAATTTCAGTTTCATCATGTAACTAACTTAAGATGCCTTTTTTGGATTTGCATCATTTCCATCTTATCTTTCTGGTCCGAAGCAATGAATGGAGGACATTGCTGAACTAACACGAAGACTGTTGACATTGTCCTGATGGGATTTGAAGCCTGGGAGGTTTTAGCTGCTTTTGATTTCACGTGTTCTCTGAACTAACTGGTCTTCAATAATTTTATTTAGCTACATATTCAAAATCTAGGCAGAAGTGATGAAATGATTTTAGAAAAGTCAATCTAACTATGAAAATGACTACATTAACTATAGAAGTTTAGAAGTTTTTTCTCTATCTTTAAAAATGAGAAGGTAATACTTCTTTATCTGGCTTATTTTTTGGAATTACATGAGCTATGATGTTTGTGAAAATGCTTAGCACAGCAGTAGCCATCAGGAGAAAGTAAAATAGAGAATTTTGCTGCTCTAAGATATTCAGTCACTAGCTAACACAGAAATATTTGTCTAGTAGATATAACAACTATTAATAAATACAGAAATGGTTTGAGAAACCACATAATTTTTCTGAGTAATCTGTACATAATCATTAACATTTATTTGTGTGTGTGTATGTAGGTTTCTCATTTCTACCATTAGGGTAAAAACATGAAGAAGTAGATTTGTCTTTTTGGAGCTTTAAACTTTAAACTCCCTGTCAGTAATATGAGCTAATGTCAGTTTTCTTCATTTCATGTCTTCCTAAGAAACTTTTGTAGAACAGAAAATATTCCTTAATGCCCATAGGAGTTGTTCATTTTGACTCTTCTTCAACCAAAGGGGAGCAGAACATTTCTTAATACACATGCAAATGAATCACCTCTGTTTACAAGGAATGTTTAATGTCCAGCATTTCCAGAAGTGATCAGTTGGCAACAAAATGAACTTTGCAAGTAAACTGTTAAAAATAATTTTAATTTTTAATTTATGATGTTAAAACTTAAGTTTTTCAGTTTCATCTATTTTCAATTTCATGTTAAGCTGCAGATGATGAATTTGTTGCTTGGTGGGTACAAATTTAAGCAGTTAAAAAACACTTATATTTTGTGATTTTTAAAAGCTATATAACCACAGTATCCATATAAAAGTTTGTATTTTAAAATTAGTTTCTTCTAATTATGACAATAGTGCATTTCAACAATAGTAAATAAATTAATCGGAAAATTGGACAGATCTTGTTTTAATTTGCTAAAGTTGCCAAGATGCAATGTACCAGAAATGGGTTGACTTTTACAGTGGGGATTTATTAACTTAAAAGCTTATAGTTTTTGAAACTGTCCAAATCAGGGCATCAACTTATAATGCAGCTATCGCTCTGTTAAATGGCAAGGCACATGGCCTTTTCTTCCTGGTGTCTTTGCTTCCAGTTTCAGTAACTTCCTCCCTGAGCTTCTTTGTATGTCCTTCTCTCTCCATCTCAGTGTTTTCTCTTTATTTCATGTTTTTACATAGGGCTCCAGTAAGAGGATTAAGACCCACTTGGGGCATGCCTCAACTGAAATAACCTCATCAAAATGTCCCACCCACAGTAGGACCACACCCACAGGAATGGATTAGCTTTAAGAATATGATTTTTTCTGGGGTCCACAAAACCTCAAACCATCACAGACCTAAATTAAAATCCACGAAAAAAGATGTCTTCAGTGCTTAGGCAGAAAATAAAATAAGAAAATCGCAACTCTTTGGAGGAAAAATGCAGATGCTAATAATGGTATTAATGAAAAAGAGCATTCCAGGCAGACTTATAAGGAAAGCTGACAGTAACTGAATGCCATCTCTGTATCAGGCATTTTCTACATTTGATATCATGATTAACCTTCCCAATAATATTATCTTCAGCGATCATATAATTATTGTCCAAATGGGATATTTTAAGTACTAAAATGCTAAACCTGGCAGGATATTGGAACAAAAGAAGAAATCTGAACAAAAGAAGTCTCATGCAGGGCACAACATTGTATCACTCACATTATCTACCTTTTCCATTATAAGGAACCCATCTTTAGAAATTTGCTCAATAACCAGGCTTTCCAACATGCCAGAAATACCTGAGTACCCCTCACCAGAGTTCATTCACTTTTATTTGTGTCTCAGTCCAGTGCCACATGATAGGAGCAAGGTTATATCCTTAGCATCTAGGCTCATGAAATTGAAAATAGAAAGCAGTTTTGCATCTTGATGTTTCTTCCCTCTGCTGTCAATGTATTTTCTCCTAGAGCTTAGAGGAAAACTCCTGCTATTGTTTTGTCCCTTCCTGTGTACATCTGATGGTTGTCTCTTTGCTTTTCTATTTCAGCCTAGACACCAAGATAGAGCTGTCTTTACCGATTCATCTTAATTTTTATATCTTATATGATTACCTCATCAGAGGCCAGCATCTCTTTCCAATGATGCTTCCTCAGCTTCCCTTGCAGCATAGCCAGTGGGTCTCCTTATTTCCAGAAGGCACATCTTCACAATTTTTTCTTTGCTTATTTTTTCCAGTTTGTAACAGCCGATAGGGACCCAAGAACGAAAGTAACTCGTACACCCTTTGCGAAGCTGTTGGATTCCCTGGGGAACTAAGCACTGTATCATTAAAAAAATGGACTTAGCAGGAAGCTAATGGAGCTTATTTAAACTCTGTGCCTAATTTTTGTATTCCTTTTCCTAAAGGGTATTCCTAATACTGAGAAGCAGCAGGCAGACTTTTAAAACCTGGATCTGTTCTTGGTTAAAACTTGTGGGTCAGGACAGACAATGATTCAGAAAGCTTAAGTGAAATGGCCATAACAAGCAAAACCAAGGTTTGATTGATTTTTAATATTTTTTACAAATTGAGATATCATTCACATGCAAATTAATACATAGATTTTAATTGTAATTTGGTAACATTTGATGACTGTAAACATCTGTGTAAGTACTATCACAATCAAGGGAAGGTATCAGACTATCACCCAGAAAATTCCATTCTGCTCTTTCTCATACAGTTCCTTCTTCCCACAGGACAACCACTGTTCAAATTTGTATCACTTTAATTTAGATTTGCTTCTTCTCAAACTCCATTTAAATGGAATCAAGCAATACGTATCCTTTTGTGCCTGTACTTTTTGTGTTTGTTTATTTTCATTAAGCCTGTTTTGTAGAATCATCCTTGCTTTATGTATCAGTAGTTCATTCCTTTTTATTCATGAGTAGTATTCTACCATATGAATATATCTTAGGAGTTTTTTTTTTAATTATTATTATTATTTTTTTACATGGGCAGGCACTGGGAAGTGGACCCAGGTCTCCAGCATGGCAGGTGAGAACTCTGCCCCTGAGCCACTGTGGCCCACCCTATCTTAGGAGTTTTTATCCATTCACCTACTGGTAGACATTTGGATTGGTTTTGTTTGGGGATATTATAAGTAAAACTGCTATGAATATTCTTCCACAACTGTTTGTGGACATATGTTTTCGTTTCTTTTGGGAATAGATCTAAATGTGGATGTTAAATCTTTTGATAAGCATGTGGTTAACCTTTCAAGAAAACTCTGCTAAAATCAAGTGGCTGTACTACTGGCAAAGTATAAGAATTCCCATTTTTCCATATCCTTGTCAACACTTCTGTCAGTCATTTAAATGTGAGTAATTCTAGTGGGGATGTGGTGGGTTTTTGGTGGTTTTCATGGGTATTTCTCAATGACTAATGATGTTGGGCATGTTTTTATGTAATTAAACACATTTGAAGTGTCTGTTCAATCTTGTCTTATTTTAGTTTGGCACTTGTCTTCCTATTATTGAGTTGTCAGAGTTCTTTATATGTTTTGTTATAAGTCCTTTGTCAGAAATGTTTATTATGAGTATTTTTTCCAGTCTATGGCTTGCCTTTTCTTTTCCTTAATAGTGTCTTCTGATGAGCAGAAATTCTTAATTTTGATAAAATCTAGTTTATAAATGCTTAAGGTTAGTGCATTTTGAGTCCTAACTAAGGAATCTTTGTCAGCTTCGATGATGTGAACATATTGTCATGGGTGTTTTGTCCTAAATGTTTTATAGTTTTAGTTGTTATATTTAGGTATAAGATCTATCTCAATATGTTTTTATGTGTGAGGTAGGAGTTGAGGTTTCTTTGTTTCCAAATGAATATCTGATTGTTCCAGCAATACTTGTTGAAAAGCCTGACCTTTTCCATTGACTTAGCTGTTGGCATCTTTATTCAAGATCAATTGACCATAAATATTATGGTTCCATTTCTGATCTCTCCACCCTGTTTATCTCCATTGATCTATTTGTCCAGGCAATACTATACTGACTTTACTCCAAGTCTTGAGATCAGGTAGATCAGGACCATAAATCTTCTAGCTTTATGCTTCTTTTTCAAGATGTTTAGCTGTTATAGGTGATTTGCATTTCTAGATACATTTTAGAATCTACTTATTAATTTCCACACAAAAGTCTGGGATTTTGAATTACAGATCAATTTAGGAAAAATTAATAGCTGAATAATGAATCTTTAATTCAAAAACATCTATTTAGAATTATTTATCTCTGCACGTTTTTGTTAAATTTAGTTTTAAATGATTTATGTTTTAATCTATGGCAAATGATATTTAAAAATTTTCATTTTCGAATTATTTATTTCTATTATACAAATATAGAATTATTTCTTGATCTTGTGACCTATTATGTACTTAGGTTTTAGTAGTTTTTTTTCAACTTCCTTAGGGTTTTGTAAATAAACAATGATTTTAATTGTTGAATTGAGTTTCACTCCTTTAAAATCTCTATACATTTCATTATTTTTTCTTGTCCTATTGGACCACCAGTATAATATTAAAAAGAAGGGATGGAGAAGATACCTTTGCCTTGCTCCTGTTCTTTGGAAAGAAGAATGTTCATTATTTTATCATTGAGTATGCTGTTATCTGTAGACTTTTTAGTAGATGCCTTTGATCAGAGTGTGATTTTTGTTGTATGGCATAACATTTCAGTACCTATTAAAATAATTAGATGACCTTTATTCTTTTAGCAGTGTCAAATACTTGATTGATTTGATGAGTTTAAACCAATTTTGCCTTCCTTGGATAAACTTCCTTGGATAAGTCGGCCATGATATATTATTTTTAAAAAATACATAGACTGATTGGATTTCATAATATTTTGTCAAATGTTACATGTAAGTTTATAAGTGATATTGGCCTGGGATTTTCCTTTCTTGTAATGTCCTTTTCAGTTTTGGCATCATGGTTATTCTGGCCTCATACAACACACTGTGAAATCTTCTCTTTTCCTCCATTTTCTGAAAAAGTTTATATGTAAGATTGATATTTTTTCTTTCCTAAGTGCTTGATAGTATTTACCAATTATATCATTTGGGTCTGAAGTTTACTTTGTGAAAAGGTTTTAAATTAGAAATTATTTTTAAAAATAGATATAGAGTTTATTTCTTCTGGAGTGTTTTGATAAGTTGCATTTTTCAAATTTGTGCATTTCATCTAGGTTGGCAAATTTTTTGGCAAAAGCTCATAATGTTCTAAAACTTCATTATCTTTTTCACATTGAAAGAATTGGTTATGATGCTCCCATTCATTGCTTATATTGATCATTTGTGCTTTTTTTCTTAATCTAGCTCAGGGTTAATAAGGACCTTTTGGCTTTGTTGATTTCCTCTGTTGTTTTTTTAAATTTCATTTATGCTTTTATTTTTATTATTTCTTCTACTTGCTCCGGATTTATTATTTTTCTTGCTTTTTATAATGGAAGATTTAATCATTGATTTTCAAATTTTATTCTTTGATATAAGAAGTGAAGGTAAACACTCCTTTAAATACTGCTTTAGCTGCATCTCACAAATTTGTTTTTAATAGTTTATTGCTAAAACAACATATAATACATGTTATATTATGCAATACATGTTATATTATAAAAAAATTAAAGCAACAATAACAACATACAAACACAAACATTCTTAACATACAGACATTTCATACATGGTGTACAATGGCTCACAATATCATCACATAGTTGTGCATTCATCACCATGATCGTTTTTTGAACATTTGCATCTCTCCAGCAAAAGAAAGAAAAAAAACTCATACATGCCATATCCCTTACCACTCCCTTTCATTGACCACTAGTATTTCAATCTACTCAATTTATTTTAACCTTTGTTTCCCCTATTATTTGTTTATTTTTTATCCATATGTTTTACTCATCTGTTGATAAGGTAGATAAAAGGAACATTAGACACAAGGTTTTCAAAATCGCACAGTCACATTGTGAAAGCTATATCGTTATACAATCATCTTTAAGAAGCATGGCTATTGGGAACAAGCTCTACATTTTCAGGTACTTCCCTCTAGCCTCTTTAATAGATCATAAGCTAAAAAGGGGATATCTATATATAATGGGAAAGAATAACCTCCAGGATAACTTCTTGACCCGGTTTGAAATCTCCCAGCCGCTGACACTGTATTTTGTCTCATTTCTCTTCCCCCTTGCAGTCAAGAAGATTTTCTCAATGCCTTGTGCATCTCACAAATTTTATATTATATTTTCATTATCATTTTGAATGAAATATTTTTTAGAGTCTTGTGATTTTTTTTCTTTCATGTATGGCTTATTTAGATGAGTTGCTTAATTCTCAGATATTAGGCTATATTCTAGAAAGTTTTGTGTTAATGATTTCTAATTATTTCTCTTGTGATCAGAGAACAGATTCCATATGTTTCAATCTTTTGAAATTTACTGAGATCTGAACATCCCAGTATATGGTCAATCTTTGTGAATGTTCCCTGTGCATACGAGATATATCCTGTTTTTAGTACAGCGTTGCATACATTTTAAAGAGGTAAAATTTAATTAGATAAAAAGTCATCTATGTCCTTATTGTTTCTTTTGTTTACTTTTCTATCAATTTCTGAGAGTTGTGTTAAAATCTTTAACTAAGACTCTAGATTTTGGTCCTCATTTTCATTGTCAACTTCCTTCATGCATTTTTAAGATTTGCTTAGTGTACATGTAAATTGATCCTTTTATCCTTATCAAATTGCCTTCTTTATCTCTGTTAATAGGCCTTGTCTAGAAGTCTCTGTTACCTGATATTAATATAGTCACTTCAGCTTCTGTGTGCTTAGTGTTTATGTGGTACAATTTTCCCATCTTTTAATATCGTGTTGGTTTTTGTGTTTATTTTTAAAGCACATCACTTATAGTTCATTGTTGGGTCTTGCTTTTTTATTATCCGTATTGATACTGTTCCTTTTAATTGTAGTTTTTAGTCCATAATTATTGATATGATTAGGTCTGTCGTCTTGCTATGCTCTTTTTCTTTGCCTTCTCTGTTAAGTGATACTCATGGCTACTCTTCTTTTGGGTTAATTGAATGTTTCAATACTATGTTTTATCTCCTCCATTGGATTCTTTCCATTTTTTTTTTCAGTGAAATTTTTTAAGAAAATTATTTTTTCTTAAATTTTTTTCTTAATTTAACTCCCAGAAAATTATCATAACAATACAAATAACTTCCATATACTCATTAGCCATACTCACTCATTTTTAACATTTTGCCAGAACTCCTTTTTTAACATTTTGCCATGTTTGTTTTATTATTTTTTCATCTCTTTTTACACACGTAAATATGCATGTTACTTAATGTTTTTCTGAAGAATGTGAAAATAGGTTGTATTTATCATGCCCTGCTTGTCCTTAATACATCATTGTGCGTTCCAGAGAACAATGATGTTCTTTTACATAACCATGGTGTGGTTATCAGATTCATTAGTTTTAGCAGTGACATGATGGATCTATATTCCATATTCCAATTTTGTAATTTGTTCCAATACTGTCCTTTGGAATGTTTTCCTTTCCATCACAAAAGGACACGGTCCAGGGTTATATATTATACTTACTTGTCATATCTCTTTAATGTGGAATCTTTGTTTAGCCTTTCTATGTCATTTTTTGAAGAATACAGGTCATTTCTCCAATTTTACCTTCAGTGTGTTGTCATGATTCGGTCTGAATTACAAACTCCTGGCCAGAATATTATGTAAATAACGCTTTCCTTCTCAGGTTCTGCACCTGAAAGCACTCAATGTCTGTTTGCCTCTCAGTAATAACTTTGAACACCAGACTAAAGTGCTGTCCAGTCCCTCCGTTGTATAGGTAATGTTTTTCTCCTTGTGACTAATAAGCAACCTGTGGAGAGATTTTAAGGCCATGCAGAACATTCCTGCTTTACGTCAAATTCTTCCTACTAGATTTCTCATCTTGTTGATATTACTTGCCCCAATTAGTCTTCTCATGATGGTTTTTAAAATGCTGTAATTAAGCTCTTCTACTCTTTGTATATTTGCCAGTCAGCATTCTGAGAAGAATCCCCCTCCTTGTCCCTCATTTTGTCTGTCCGTCAGTCTGTTTTATCTGTATTTCTATATTTCTATCTAATGGATTCCTATTTTGATAGATTATCATCCATTAATGTTATTACATATTTTGATGTTCAGGTTATCCGAGAAATGTCTCCTCAGTCCTTGTCTTTCCCTTTGACATACCTCCATCAATTTTTAAAGAACTCTTAGCTTTTGCTCATGTCATTTTGCTGTTACAGGAGCCAATCCGGATCCCATGTTACGTTCAGTTGTCATATTATTTTAGTCGACTTCACTCTTTGAAAGTTCACCAGTCTTTTCTTGCCTTTCATGACCTTGGCACTTTTGAAGAATCCGTTATTTTGGTAGAATGTCCTTGAGTTCGAATTTGATGTTTTTTTCATGATTAGTTTGAGTTTATGCATTACTGGGAAAAATCCCACAGAGGTGACGTATCCTTCTGCATGTGTCTTATCAGAGGGATGTGAGTCCATAAGTCTTATTACTTAGTGATGGTAACCCTGACCTTTGGTTAAGGTAGTGTCTTCTGGGTTCCTCCACTGTAAAGTTACTATTTTTCCTGTTGAAATTAATAAATGTTTGGGAGGAGATACTTTAAGAGTATGCAAATATCTTTTTCTGCTTAAACTTTGCACAATAATTTTAGTAGTCACTGGTGGATCTTGCCTGCAGCAATTTACTGTGGTCCAAATGGTGATTTTTCTATTTCCCTAATTAATTTATATATTTTAATTGATATTTCTCTGTAAGGAAGAGCTGCTCCTTCTCCCCAGTTTGCTTATTTATTCAGTTTTGTATATAACCAGTGTAGATCTATAGCTATGTGTGTGTGTGTGTGTGTGTGTGTGTATAAAATTTTATTTTATTTTTTTGCATAGGCAGTCACCGGGAATTGAACTCCAGTCTCCGGCATGGCAGGCAAAAACCCTGCCTGCTGAGCCACTGTGGCCCGTCCTATAGCTATATATTTTATTATTGCAAAATTGTGATTTGCTTTTTTGTTTAAGTTGTTCCAACTTCACTGTTTGGGATTTCTTTCAGGCTGACATCTGTGCCCTCATGACATAAACTCATCTTTTTCTTTCTTCCTTTCCTTTCCTTTTTTTCCTTTCCCTGCTTTGTTTTGTCTTGCCTTGCCTTATTTTTCCTTTCTTTTCTTC
>PVIY010057321.1:0-12932 GCA_004026745.1 Myrmecophaga tridactyla
CTCGGGAAGGACAGGCCCTCGGGAAGGACCAGTGCAGCAATGCGCAGAGGCATGGCGGGGTTGCTCACCCACGGAGGAGGCCACAAGCCAACCTGCCGAAGGGCGACAGCGCAGTGGGGAGGCTGAGCTTCAAGGGTGCCCAAAGGGTGCGAGGGGTCGCTAGTAAGCGTGGAAGAGGAGGTTGTGCCGCACAAAGGGACACGCTCATAGAGTTACAGACACAAGGCACTTTTGGGCGATTGCCAAACACTCACTGCAGCTGAATGTCAGGATCTACCAGGCACGGAGGAGGCGTGGGAAGAAAGGGCCTCTCTTCTGTGCATGCCTTGAGACCCCCTGCAAACACAAATTTGGGGAGGGGTTGCCAGAAGAAAGAGGGCCACAAATGCATGCGTCTATTCTCCCTGAGACAACATTCCATTTAATTGGTTCTAAAAATAAGTGTGAACCTCATCGTCTACTGGGTTACCAGTGACATTGCAACAGAAGGCGTTGACCCCAGACACTAAAGACACCAGTGCAACCAGCCTGGCCTCTTGTGCTTGGCTGCCTCAGATCAGGAAGCAGGGGCTGCTCCAACAGCGTGCCAGGGAGCCCCGTGTAGACTTGCAGTAACGTGTTCCTAAGGGAGATGCGCACGTGGAAGGGCTCACAGCACAGTGTGACACTGTCCTGACTCCCTCCAGCCCAGGGTCCATGCTTCTCCTCTCATGGCTCATGTTGTGGTTTAGAGAGGGACAAGGAAGGTTTAGGAGACAACCTCTAAAGTCTCGTACAACACAAGCATGCATAGACACTAAACCTGCCGCGTGTACACACACACACAGAGAAACCTCTAGGCCACCCTCCCTTAGGAATGTGATTCCCACATTCTAGATAGAATATTAGCAATCTAGACAAGCTGTGGTTGAAGAGAACCATGTACTGTGAGCAGGAAAGATCTACTATAGGGGTGCAAAAGGTACAACCCTAGGCAACCTCAATAAAATTCTCAACCTTGAATAGATTGAAAGCTAACAGCCATATGAAAACATTGGATAAAATTCTACAGCTGTTCCTGACTTTTAAAAAAAAAGAGTCTTAATGAGCTAGGAGAGAATCGTTTAAGTTTTTACATCTACATATCCATCCCTATTCCTCTCTCTATAAATCTGTGTCTCTATGTCCATGTCCACGTCCTTGTCCATGATCGTGATTATGTCCATGTCTACGTCTATGACCTTGACCATGACTATGTCCGTGTCCACGTCCATCTGCCATCACGACCACATCCATGTCCATGTCCATATCTACAACCACATCTGTGTCCATGTCCATGTCCATGTCTATGTTGATGCCCATGCCCACACCCACACCCACGTCCACGTCCACATCCATGACCATGACTATGTCTGTGTCCATGTCCATGGCTATGTTAATGCCCACACCCACGTCCACGTCCACATCCATGACCATGACTATGTCTGTGTCCATGTCCTTGGCTATGTTAATGTCCACACCCATGTCCACGTCCACGCCCATGACCATGACCATGACTATGTCTGTGTCCGTGTCCATGTCTATGTTAATGCCCACACCCACGTCCACGTCCACGTCCACGTCCACGCCCATGACCATGTCTGTGTCCATGTCCTCATCCACTACCATATCTATGTCAGTTTTGATGTCCACACCCACGTCTACATCCATGGCACGTCCACGTCCACGATCACGACCACGTCTGTGTCCACACCCATGTTCCTGTCCATGTCCATGACCATGCCCATGTCCATGACCACGTCTATATCCATGTCTGTGTCTGGACCTAAATCTGTATGTCATCTACTTGTGTGTACACACATATATATATATTTTCCAATGTATATTGTTGTGTATCTGTTTCTCTGAATAAATTATATAGCCAGAGTAAACCTCAAACTTGATGCTGAAACAAAGCCAGGAATGTCACCAGCCCACGATTATCACTGCCACAATTGGCCATGACTGCAGACTCATGGCCAAAGCAAGACCATCCGGGGTCAAAGCCTGGCCTCCCTGGGACGGTCCCTGTCATGATGGCTGGCCAGTGTAAGTAACTATGCTCCCTTTTGTTATCAAAAGTGTCCTTATTGGAATAATAAACTATGCAATCACCCTAACTCATTTAAGAAATAAAATAGTAATTTTGCAATGAAAAAGACCAAAAGTATAGGTTCAGATTTTATAAAAGCTTATCAAGAAAAATTTTAAAAATCAAATTAAAAAATGATTAACACTAATAAGAAAATTCAGTGTCTAAATGCTAGCTAAAATAGGTACAGACATGGTTTTTTTTTCCTGTATATAAGTTTTAAAATATAGTGGGAAAAAAGTCCTTTTTCCAATAAATGTAACATCCTGAAATACTAGAGAATCTTAGGAAATATGAAAAGATGGCCTCAGAATTCCCAAAGCTGCTCCAAAAACTACCATAAAATGGGTTGGCTTAACAACAGGAACTTACTGGCTTTTGGTTTCAGAGGGTAGAGGATTGGCTTCATTCTGGGTTGGTAGTGTTCTGGCTGGCCAGCAATCTTTGGGGTTCCATGGCTCTCCAGCCACATGGCGATGCCTTCTCCTTTTTCCTTTAGGTTCCCTTGACTTTCCTCCCCATGCCTTTCTCCTTCTGTCCAAATTTCTTCTGCTTATAAAGGACCCCAATAATCCAGGTTAGGAACCACCCTCATCAGCTGGGCCACACCTTAACTAAAGTACCACCTTCAGGAAGTCCCAGTTACATGGTCTCACACCCACAGGAATGTAGACAAAGACCACTGTGTTAGCTTGAAACTGTTACACACCCCAGAAAAGCCAGTTTTTTCATCCTGATCCAATCTTGTGGGGGCAGCTGTGTTCTATAATCATTTTTTTTGAACATTTGCATCACTCCAGAAAAAGAAATAAAAAAGTAAAAGAAAAAACTCATACATGTCATACCTCTCACCCCTCCCTTTCATTGACCACTATATTTCCATCTACCCAATTTATTTTAAGCTTTGTTCCCCTTATTATTTGTTTATATTTTATCCATATTTTTTACTCATCTCCATAACCTGTATGAAAGGAGCATCAAACACACAAGGTTTTCACAATTACACCGTCACATTGTAAAAGTTATATCATTATACAATCATCCTCAAGAAACAAGGTTACTGGAATACAAGTTTTAAGTTTCAGGTACTTCCCTCCAGTTACTTCAATACACCATAAACCAAAAAGGGGATATCTACATAATGAGTAAGAATAACCTCCAGGATAACCTCTCAACTCCATTTGAAATCTCTCAGCCACTGACACTTTATTTTGTCTCATTTCTCTCTTCTGCCTTTTGGTTAAGAAGGTTTTCTCAATCCCTTGATGCTGGCTCTCATCTCATCCTGGGTTTCTGTTTCATGTTGCAGGAGAGGTTTATACCCCTGGGAGCCATGTTTCATGTAGAGGGGAGGGTGGTGAATTCATCTGCCATGTTGGCTTAGAGAGAGAGAGGCCACATCTAAGCAACAAAAGAGGTTCTCTGGGTGTGACTCTTAGGCCTAATTTTAAGTAAGCTTAGCTTATCCTTTCAGGAATAAGTATCATGGGGTGACCCCCCAGGCTCAAGGGCTCAGCATATTGATTTGGTTGTCCCCACTGCTTGCAAGAATATCATGAAGTTGAAAATTTCCCCCTTCCTCCTTATTCTGCCAAAGGGGCTTTGCAAATACTTCTTTCTTCACTGTCCAAATCTCTCTGGGATTTATTGGGGCATCACACTAACCTCGACAAACCAATAAAATCTCACTCCCTATTCAAGATTCCATGTACTTATGGAATTAATTAAACTGACCATATGAGTTAAATTAGGAAATGCACTGCCCAAAATATTGATTTTGTGCCAAATAAACGTCTCCCTTTAGTTTCACACAGAAGTTGAAGTTTTAAATCATGGATAATATCATCCTTTACCCAGTCTTCTGATATACCTTAGTCCTATCCAGATCAGCTTCATTCATGTCTCTACTTTAGGCATTGGCCCTTCTTGAGCCAAGGTATCTTTCTCTGGATGCCTTAGTTTAGACATCTTTATGGCCTTAGAACTGTAAACTTATGACATTATAAATGTTCTTTATAGAAGTCAACCCATTACTGGTATATTGCCTTCAGGCAGCTTTAACAAACTAAAACAACCACAAACGTGTTTTGGGAGTACAGAATTCAACCTACCACAGAGATAAAGGATAGCTAAGAAAATAAGGAGATGCCCACTTTTCTGATTAAGACTCTGAATTTGGAAACATGTCCAATCCAATTAAATTATAGTCTGTAAAATGGGGACATTGATGATATTATATTAAAGCAATGTGCTAAACCCCCTTGCACAACCATGAGCCATGTTGAGCTCCTGACTCTGAGAGGGAGATGCTATCATTGTCCCCATTTTACAGATGAGGATGAAGAGGCTCAGAGAGACCAGGCAACCAGGAAGCTGCGGCTCCAGCCTGCCCTCACCGACCCCTGCTCACCGCGACTGTGGCGGAAGCACCGTCCTTCCAGCTGTCAGTAACTCTAAGTCTTTATAACTGTAGAGTGCAGCCTGGATAATGGCAGGTGAGATTTATCAGCACTTATAAAGTGCCGTCACAGTGAGCAGTGCTGGCTGACAGGGGCTGGGTCCTTGGAGCCTCTTGCGATGGTGGCAGGTCCTGCTACAGCCCCCACTTTACAAAAGGGTTGGTATCTGCAGATGTTCTCCATGGAAATTGATGCTTGAGGAAGCTGCCAGCCCAGGAGAGGTGGAAGTGAGAGCGGAGGTGAGATTCCAGCCCAGAGTGCACCACCGGCCATCCTTTGGGGTGAGGCCCAGCATCGGGATTAGATGGAAGTGGACCCCAGTGTACCCGGGAAGTCAGGCGGCAGCCGGACCCGAGGGGAAAGTTTCAGCCCGTCTGTTATCACAGCACAGCTCGAGTGACAGTGGTTCAGTCAGCCTCATGCTTCACCCACTCCTTAAGCATGAGTTTGAAATGATTAACGATGTAAATGTAAAGTACAGGTGGGTGCTTTTATCACCCTGGGACAGGGAAGGCTTCTTCTATTTTAATGTTTTTAAAATTTTGTTATTATTTTTTTGGTGGCGTGCATGGTCCGGGGATCAAGCCCGGGTCTCCTGCACAGAAGGCGAGCGTCTACCAGCGAACCACCTGTGAACTCACAAGGAAGGCTTTTCAAAGCCAGAAAAAAATTTTCAGAGCCACAAAGTTTGGACAGACAAATTCGGTTTCATAAAACACAAAGTTTCCACCTGAAGATGTGGACTGAGTGCTTAGGTTTCAGGGACAGTTTGAAGCACTTTGATTCATTTGGAAAAATTTTCCCCAGACTGCTTTGAGACACGCTATGGCATCCCACGAGGCTGGGAAAGCAACGCACCGAAAATCAGCTAACTCTGTCCCGCTGGCCCCGTCCCACCAATGGCCAAGCTTTGCGCGAGCTCCCAGGCGGCACGGTGCCGGGCTTCCCCTTGTCCTGTCACTGCAGGACCCAGGAAAGCCCCTGTCAGGGTGCCACAGAGGGGAACACCTGGAGCGCTGCCGAATTGTGCCCTGGCTCCAGGCCCGCAGGTCACGGCTGCTCAGGTCTCGTTGGCTAGCGCGGCTCCCCCACCCCTTCAGGGTCCCACCTCTCCTCCAGGGTCCCCCCGCCCCTCCTGGGTCCCCCTGCCCCTCCAAAGTACCCCCACACCTACAGGGTCCCACTGCCCCTCCAGGAGTCCTTAGCCTTGTCTCGTGACCCCAGCCCCACCTTGTGTCCCCAGCCCTGCCTCACTCACATCCCACAGCCTCACCTCGTGGCCCCCAGCCCTGCTTTGACTGCACTGGCCTCTCCGAGCCTCGGCTGTTCCCCTCCTTGTGGACAGCCCACCCATGGGCTCTGGAAAGATGGACAGAACGAGAGGACCCAGAACGGTTTTGTGGTGGCTGCTGCTGAGTGCCTGTGGAACCGCTCTCCGAGGCCCGGCTCCCTCTTGGGCGTGCCTCCCACCCCCCCGACCCGGCCTGCGCCCCCAGCCTCGTGCCTCAACTGCGCGGTGTGGGAAGCCGCGGGGCCTCGGGACGCGGATGCAAAACTGCCCCTGTGAACTTGCGTCCAGTTTTCTGTGGGGAACCTGTGACTCCCATCAGAACTTGCACAAACTACGTCCCTTTCTTCCACCACCTCCCCACCCAGCAAAAATAATAATTGCTTAATTTTAAAATAGAAAACCACTGCCCTGAACCCACTCCCTTGGTGTCCCTATGGCTTGTGCCTTGCCCAAGAGTGGGTGCGATTAAAGTGCCACTTCCCAGCACCCACCCTTGCCCTGCCTCGGTCCACAGGCCACACTCACGCCTGCGCTGGCTCCACAAGGCAGAGGTTGAAGGAAAGTCTGGGACCTGAACCCCCTGCCCAGGCTGCTTCTGCAGAGTGAGTGAGGAGAAGCGGGCCCCCCAGGACCTGAAAAGGACATGATTTGCTGCAATTTGGAGTCTGTGCATTTTAGCCTTCTGTGCAAGCTGCCTGAAGGGACAGTTTTGTTAACCCCGGGCCAAATGGAGGGGTTGTGTCGTTCCGAAACCTTAGAAGACTCCTGCTGGGGGGCAGACCACTTTGCTAAATTGGCTTCAGCTTCCCTGGATGCAGAGTGACTCTCTATCAAACTTCATCAGCGTAAGTCTGCTCTGTTTATCTTGTGCTTTCTATCCGGCAATGTTTTCTTTTTAGCTGAAACTCCAGGGCTCCCCCAGTCCATGGCGTCTGGAGAAGTGGCTTCACCCGGCAAGCCGACTGGAGGACATGCAGCCAGCCCCACGGGTTCAGCCAAAGGGGCTCCACTAAATCATCTCCCCTGAAGCCATGGAGACAACTCTCAGCTTGAGGTTTATCTTTAGAAGATGCTGAGATCCCCACCTCCAGACAGCGGGCATCTCGTGGGCACGCTTGTGCAGACCTCCCCAGAACTTCACTGCCAGCCATCTAGCTCCTCCCGTCTCCACACATCTCTGATGGCCGGCTGAACCCAGGGTGAGGGGAGAACCTGCCCAGCCGAATGAGGAGCACTTGGTTTCTGAGACACTGCGGAGATTTAGAATTTCCCTCTGCTCCCTGCAGGTTTCCAGAGGCAGAAGGGAGCTAGCCCTGATGAATTTATTTTACTTACTAGACATGTCACATCACACCAGGGGCCCAGCCAAAAGTCGACACAAAGCACTTGACTCATCTGCTGAAACACACAGTATCTGGAGACCCTTTTCCCATGCAAGCGAATCTTCTCTGCAAAGTCTGCAAATGCACACATCCACCTTCTCCTCTCCTGCAGCCACTCCTCTCTCACGCGTGGTAACCGGGACACTTGAGTGACCATCAAGTGGTTGGTGATGTCTGAATACTGCCCGGCTTTGGACCTTTCCCCCCGTGCAGGCAGATCTGTGTGACATGTCACCCCTTTCCTGGCTTTCCGAGATAAATGGCCCTCCACTATCTGCGCCTCGTTTTGTACCCACAGCTGTTTTCATTTTATTTTGTGTCTGGGATTTCACAAACGTCATGTCATTTTCACATTTTTTCCAAATTAAGCTGTTTTATTTTCTCCTTGGGCTTTCCTGCTCCATCATGGGTGTGGTCTGTGTGCTCCTCAAAGGGCAGTGTTTTAAAGTTTGAAAAGACAGCCTCACTTGAAAAGAAGTTCTGTTCCTCATCTCAGGCTCTTCATCATTCATGCAGACCTTCTGCCATGTGATTTGAGGATAAATTGCCTTAATAAATCTCATTATTCGGAAGAACAACAAAAATAACAGGTTGGTGACATTGGAACAGTGATAAATAACAGACTTTATTTTGCCATGTCATAGCTGTCTCCTTCCTCTTGCCCGGTGGTTGACAGACCATCTCTTCGCAAACCCAGCTGGAGCAGGGGTCCTGCTGCGAGAGGCAGACCCCCAGAGTCAGTGATGATTGCAGCCTCTGAAAACCACAAAAACAGTCCACTCAACAGAAGCCCCTGAAATTCCAGCATCCAAATAACCACAGGCCTTTTGTCTTTCCTCAGTGGAAAGATCTGGAATCCTGGATTTCTGCATCGATGTCTTACTTATTTAGTATTAGAGACCCTGACCTTGAAACCAAGAATTGATCAAACGTGAGTAAAAAGGGTGATGTTAAGGACATAGGAACCATTTAATGTACTTTGAGACTCTCAAAGAAGTTGTGGAAAGCACAAGTAGATTGATAGCTTATTCAATTTGCACAGCCCACAATGAAAGAATTGAGTTACACGAAGTCTTCCTTCTAACTCTTCCCAGTTTGTATGTATCTGATTATCAGAATAGAAATAAGTTTCTAAAAACAAAGCCAAAGGACCCAGCACAAGACAAGGTGTTAGAAAAACGCCTTATTTGTGGCATTGCTGTCCATCTCTCCAAGTCCTTGGTGGATGATAGAAAGGGCCCTGTCTGGTTGGAGGAGAAAACCTGCAAAATGCTCTTAGGAGCCCCTGAGCACACCCAGCCCACCCACCCTAAACACAGGCAGAGCCTGCAGGGAACGGAAGGCTGCTGCCGTTTAGTGCCTGGGTGCCTCTTGTCTCGTTGACAGCTTCCATCTTAATCGCTTTATTGAACTTGCATTTCTCCATCTTACCCACCTTTCCCAATGAGCCCTCCACTTGTTCTAGGTCTGGTTTGAACGGGGTCAGTTTCAGGCTGGACAGTCCATTTCTGCCTTCGCACTTAGAGCCAGTCCTGGTGGGAGCCCTTGCCATGGCCCAATCTGTTGCAAATGCTTGGCAGCATTAAGCTTACCCCTTACACACAGGTGAGGTGCTCCCAGGTGAGGCAGCTGAGGTGGAGAGAGGGTGAGGGATGGGGCGGGGTTAACTCCATGGTCGCACCTTGCAGCACTGTTTCTTCTGGGTACTGAGAAAAGACAAGCATGGTGGGTCAGGCATTATGTTCCATCACCCCATTCCATGGCACTGGTGCTTGCTTCAGCTGCACAAGGCTCATGCTTATCTGTCAGGTGGAAGGCAAGCCCTTTGGGGGTGACATGGGCCAGGTGGAAGCACCAGCCAGTGCTGGCTCTGTCCTGACTGCTCCTGTCCCTAGAGTCTCACGTCCCAGTTGTGCCTGCTGCTCTAAGTGTATCTGCCCATCGCCTTCCCTCTACCCAGGTCCCAGACACCCTTGGTCACCCTGATGCCCTCCCACTCCAGGAGACAAGTGCCAGAGGGGACGTCCCGCTGGAGTGGAAACAGATAGTGGATTTCACTGACTTAAGTTAAAATGTCTGATATTTGCAAATTTTCAGGAACCTGCAACCATGTGAACACATTTTCAGAGCCCTCAAGGAGCTTTGGAGGGACCTTTGCAAAAGGGTGGCCCCTGAATCTGGAGTGCATTGGGTTCACAGTAAATTTGCCATAGGGCTTGTCAGCGTCTCTGGGGGAAAGTTTAAACCTCTTTCGATTGAAATTCCAAACAGCAGGGTGTTTGGAAGGCACCACAGGGACTAAGATAGGGGAGCTGGTTTCTCTGCCCAACTTCGCATGAGGCTCCAGTGCATACGGGAACCCTGGGGGGACTCCCTGGGGGCTTCTCGCCCCGCTGTCCACAAGCGTCTGCTGCGGGCAGGATGATGGCAGCACCCTCTGAGAGCAGAGCTGCCCCAGGGCCCAACACCCTCAAGCTCTTGGGCTGGCTTTCTTACCTGCTCCAGCTCTGTGAGCTGGTGGCCATTTCCAGGATACCCAGACAGGGTGCCTGCTGGTCTGGGGAATGCGCAGTCTGCAGGGAAAGGGAGCAGGGACCATGCAGCCCTCTTCCTGCTGTTCCTGGTAGATCATCAGCCAGTCTGGAAAGAGTCCACCTCTGTGTTCACAGGGGCACTAAGAAAACAACCCAGGATTCCAACTCCGAGGGAAGCCAGATGCAGAACTTACTATTCAAAGATCCTGGGACCCTCGAGGAAGTGACTTAGAGGATGGGGGGTGGGGGGGCCTCCCACTAGGATTGCTGGTCACGCACAATCAGGTTTGATGTTAGAAATGCTCAGGGAATCCCCTGGGGGTAATACAGAAAAAATGAATTTCAAAAGCACAGACTTAGAACTACAAAGAAAGTGTTTAACAGCAGACTGAGGTCAAAGTTAAAGAAAAAGAAAAAAAGATACAAAATCAGCTTGGAAACTGTAGAGAAACATGGGACATTGCATGAGATACCCAAAGGATGGGAGAAAGAAAGCATGGTCATGTGAAGAGCCAGGCAAGGCTGGGCTCAACCCCTCAAAGCTACTCATTTTGGGAGCGATCATGACACAAACACCATCTCATTAGTCTCAAACGAGAATGTAAAATGGCAGAGGTGATTGCAGAGAAAGAAAGATTAAAAGATTTAATAAAATACCCCATTACTGCATGGGGAACACACAACTTATGATTCCGAGGCCCTTTAAATTAACCTAAGAGGTCCACTGTGAAAGCAAGCCAGGGCAGCACTGACCTGTCTTCACCAGGTGAAGTCAGCAGGTACCTAGATAAAATAAATCACCATTCCAGGAGCATTTTGGGGAAGTGAGTGTAGTTTGATCAGGACGAGAATAAAACCTTGAAAGGAAGAAGGCTTTAGGGGAGTCACAGTCAAATTAAAGGGGACCCCTGTGAGTCAGGACAGGTGTGACATTCTGGAAACTCAAAAGAAACAGAAATGTCACTTATTTCAATTCTCAACATTGAACTATTGTGTTGAAGTTCCTAATGGCTATGCCATAATCCAAAGGAGATACTGAGATTTATGAGCTGGCAAACCTCATTTAAATCTTGGTGTAATTAATGAAAAAGCCAATAAAAAGCACTAGTGCAACACTGGGTTTGCATTTATAAAGTGCAACTTGTTAATGGCAACGATGTGAAATCTCAAATGGAAACCAAACACCAAGGGGAATCCAGTGAGGTGACCCGTTTAGGAGGGGCAGAATACAACGTGCGGTGGAGCGCAGGCTCTGCCCACTGGCACATAGTAAACTCACTCAAACCATATCCACCGAACCACATAGGCACGGGCCACTGAGCTAAGAGACCTGGAGCTAACAGGCCGTCGTGACAGCCAAACCTGCACTACGATGTAGTAGAACACACGCAGTTCCTTCTGTTTGTGCAACATATTCAATGGCACTTCTATTATGAGGAATTTTGCAATTGCTGTAAAGTCATAAAATTAAAGCACATAGCATATTAATAGAAAGGTTTGGCAATAAATATCAGGCATGAGATAAAATATTGAATTACCAAACCCTATGTCAGGAGACCTGCATGTCTATTTTGAAATATAGACATATGTATTAGCTAGGGTTCTTTAGAGAAATAGCATCAAGAGGAGATATCTGTAAATATAAAATTCAGAAAGTGTCTCACGTAGCCGTGGGGATGGAAGAATCCAAGGTCTGTAAGTCAGGCCACAAGCTGGCAGTTCCAGTAAAGGCCCTCAACGAAGTCTCAGGAGAGGCTGGCTGGCTGAAGGAGAAAGAGCGATTGTTTCTTCTGAATCTTCCTTAAAAGTCTTCAGGTGATTAGATTAAGCATCACTCATTGCAAAAGACACTTCTCTTAGCTGATTGCAGATGCAGTCAGCTGTGGATACAGTCAACTTGGTCATGATTTAAGTCCATGAAATGTCCTCATACAGTAGACAGGCCAGCGCTTGCCCGACCAGACAACCTAGCACCACCACCTGCCAAGGTGGCACATGAACCTGACCATGACAGCATGCTAACCAGCCATTTTCATCAAGATTGGCTGTTGGAAACTGCTGACTAAATAATATGGATTTCCCCCTTCAACATGATGTTTAAGCAAGAACTCAAGTCAGACTGCCTGGATTCAAATCGGTTCTCCGTGAGAACCAAGACAAGTTTCTTAAACTCCCTGAGTCTTGGTTTCTTCATCTTTAAAATAAGGATAGTTAAGTATCTGATGAGGTGCTGGGAGAATTAAAAGACTAAAATGAATTACAATGTTCTGCTCTGAGCCTGGGGGTGGTGAGAGTTCAGCAACGCCAAGCTGGTATTTCTCTGATCCAGGCTTCATAGCTCACACCATGGTGCCCTGTGCTTTAACTGTCCTGAGAGCCAGGGGGTGAGCGGGGAGCCCACGTGCCCAGCACAGCAGGTAGCAGGTGGCTGATACGGTGCTTAAAGAAGCAAGGAAGAGCAATGGATTTTCAACAGGCAGACGTATTGCTAGCACCTCCCACCTGGCGTACAAGGTGGAGAGTTCTGCAGGGACAGCGGCCACCCCAGCAAGGCGAAGCTGCAGCTGTGGGCAGCAAAGCCCCCCTGCTGGGGGTGACCTGCCACCATGCTCAGGGCACATGGCCCTTTCCCAGCTTATCCACAGAACCTGGTTCACGGCCGAGGGCAGTCCATGCTCAGAAATGCACTCTCCTCGGTTACACTAACAGGAAATAACAAAAATAAACAGAAAAGGGTGATGCTGTCCTGTTTTAGTCACCATTGGGAGCTCACTCTTAGCCGTGGCTGACTGTTTTGTCAATACATTTTCCAGAGCTGTATTCTTCCAGTTTGTAGACTAAGCAATAGGAGGAAAAAAATAGTAATTGTTAAGTGGATATCCTAAGACACATCTATTAACCACTTTACAAACAATTTCTCACTCATTTCTGGGAACTGAAAAGAAGTAACTGACAAGCATTTGATACTGACATTTTAAAAATGGATATCGGAAAACATTTAGGTAACCCGCCTGAGTTTATGGAGCTGTGAAACAATGAAGGGAAAATCTGGGCTTCATCCTCTGTCGGCACAGAAGCCATCTGCTCTCCTCATCACTACCCCTGCCTTAGACCCCCTACCAAAATTCCGCACATCACCCACCAAAGTGGTTAGAA
>PVIY010057322.1:0-12937 GCA_004026745.1 Myrmecophaga tridactyla
GAAGACAGGATTTAACAAATGAGTATGACTGCTGAATTATTATATTGATATATGTTGGCCTCTGGTGTCTTGGAGCAGCCAGAAGGAAAAAACAACAAAAAATCATGGAACTGATACCCATACTTGGATATTTATTGCTTTTTTGTATATATGTTCTATTTCACAATAAAAAAAAAGATACAGAAATAGCAAGCAAGCATTAAAAAGATGGTCTATATGATTAGTATTTAGGGGAATACAAACTAAAACCACAACGAAATACCACTATACTCCCACTAGAATTGCTAAAATTAGAAAGACTGAACATACCAAATGCTGCTGAGGATGTCGATGAACTGGAACTTCCCACACTTGTTGGTGAGATCATAAAATTGGCCCAAGCACTTTGGAAAACAGTTTGGCAGTTTCTTAAAAATGTTAAACATTTTAGTCTCCAATGTCTTGGAGCAGCTAGAAGGAAAAACCTAAAAGTACAGAACTGTAACCCATAGCAAACTCTGAAATCTGTTCTATAACTACTTGTCACAATGTACTTTGAAATTTATTGCTTTTTTCTTTATATATGTTAGATTTCACAATAAAAAAAGTTAAAAAAAATAAAGTAACATAATCATCACCAATCTCATTGGAATGGATTTATCTTGATGCTATGGATTGAATCACGCCTGCCCAAAAGCCATCTCCATGTCCTAACTCCCGGCCCTTTTGATGTGAACCTACTGTAAACAAGATCTTTGAAGATGCTACCAAAAGGAGGCTAAAGGGTGGTGCCACGGTGGCTCAGTGGCAGAGTACTCGCCTGCCATGCCAGAGACTGGGGTTCGATTCCCGGAGCCTGCCCATACCAAAAAAAAAGAAAGAAAAAAAAAAAGGAGGCTAAACTGAATCAGGGGAGACCGTAATCCACTGTGACAGGGTCCTCATAAGCAGAGGGAATATGGACACAGGGGTAGGAGTGACTAGGAGGCATGGAGAAGACAGATGGCTCTGAGGCAGAGGCAGAGATTGAGTTATGGGTTGTCGGCAACCCACCACCAAGAATGCCCCAGTCTTCAGAGAAAGCATGGTCTCCTGACACCTTAATTTTGGGCTTCTCACCTCCAAATCTGTAAGACAATAAATTCCTGTTGTTTAAGTAAAAAAAAAAAAAAAGCTAAATACACCTACCATATGATAAGAGAAAAGAAAGCCTAAGTCTACGCAAATATTTGTACATGAATGTTTAAAGGAGCTTTAGTTGCAGTAGCTCTAAACTGGAAACAATCCAAATGTCTATCAATCGATAAATGGAGGAATAAATGTAACCTATCCATATAATGGAAAACTGCCCAGCAATAAAAAAAATGAACTATTGTTACAAACAACACATGGATGAATTTCAAAATAAATATGCTAAGTGAAAGAGCCAGACACAAAGAGTGCATATCGTTTTACTCCATTTATATAAAACTCTAGGGAATGCAAACAATCTAAAGTAGCTGAAAGCAGATTAGTTATTTCCTGGTGAGAAGGGTTACAAATGTGCACTAGGAGACTTGAGAGTGATGGGTATATTCGGTATTTTGATTATAGGGATGGTTTCATGAATGTATATATATATATATATATATATATATATTTAACATATATATGTTAAAACTTATCAAATAGTACAATTTAAAGGTATGCAGTTTATTGTATGCCAATTATACCTCAATGAAGCTGTTTAAAAAAAAAAGAAAGTTTGAAAAAGAACCACTGAATAAAAACACAAAAAAAGAAGAAAATAACAAAGAGCAGAAGTTACTGAAATACATTAAATAACTTGCGAAGGTCACATAGAGAATGGCAGAAGGGTCCAAATTCAGATTTGTCTGTGTCCTGTGTCCCTCAGATGAGTTGAAATCATCATTGTCTTCCAGATTTCGGTCATGAGATAACATCTTCATGAGCTTTGTCCTATTGAGGACAACCTGTACTCTTGTTTACTTAATTATTTTTCTTTAAATGGACTCACTCTTAAAACTTAACCTCATCCGAGGCAACGATATCTGTGAAATAAATGGTTTGATAACTTACAATTTTCCTAATACACATTGCAATGAGTACATATCAATTAGATTTTTTTTTTTTTTTTTTGCATGGGCAGGCACTGGGAATCGAACCCGGGTCTCTGTCATGGCAGGTGAGAACTTGGCCTGCTGAGCCACCGTGGCCCGGCCCTATTATTTTTTAGATTTCTTTTTTTTTTTTTTTTAGTACATATCGGTTAAAAGAAAAAACATTCACCCATGTATTACCCATTTCTGCCACTTTTCTTCTTAAAGAGTGATAAGAAAGAAGCAAGTGTTCGGAGGGGAGTGAGAGATGGCAGGCTCAGTGGGCCAGAGAAGACCCCACCTCTGTGATATCAGGAATGGAAATGCCCTGAAGTAATACAGGCAAGCTGCCACCTCCTTAGGACTAAGCATTTGGAGGGGTGAAGACCAGAAAGGAAAGCAAAGCAGCCCCCAGGAGGTTGATCATTTCTGAAGCCACAGCCCCAAGAACGGCTCTAGGGCTGTTGGCTATCTTCCCCTCTTTACAGATGATTCTGGAAGCAATGAACTCACTCTTCCAAGGACCCAGAGCAAGGCAGGGACAGAGCCACTGCATTTCCAGGCTAGCTGTGAATTTCCTTCGCTAGTTGAGGACCCTGGAGCTGCCCAGCTCAGGCTGTGGACCCTCTGGATGACCACCCCAGGAAACGAGAGGGCACGGAGGACCCAGCTGCCTCGCCCATCTTCCCTGAGCCTGGCTGCACGTTAGAACCTCCTGGAATGCTTTAAAAACTGTCCAGTATCTGAGGCCTACCCCAGACTAACTGTATCAGTACCTTCAGGATGCAGTATTTTAAGTGTTATTTTATTTAAACATACCCCCAGATGATTCCAACGTGCAGCTGAGAACCAGTCTAGACAGAGCACAGGGCTCACCTAACAGCTACATTTCACCTCACACCTTCACTTCACGCACCCCCTTCCCTGGGACTGCCGATGCTCACCACTCTTTGTGCTCTCCCTAGAAGGGGATGAAAGAATGGGGGAGGAGGCCAGCCTGGCTGAGAACCCCCGCCTTCCCTGCACTGCCCTGGAATCTGGCAACCTCCACCATCCAGTCGGGAGTGGGAGTGATGCTGGAATGCAGCAGAAAATTCCAGCACCTTCCCTCTCCCCAGTCTGACCTTCACAGAACAATCACGTGCGAAAACAGAATCCCCACACCCCACCCCACCACTAACACCATGCCCTGGAATGGAACATTTGCTACAATTGATGACAGTGTATTTTAATCATTGTACTATTAATTAAAGCCCACGGTTTAACTTAGGGTTCACTGTTTCTCTTCCTGCTTTCTTTCCAGATTCCCCTCTTCTCCCCTCCTGACCCCTGACTCCCCTTCCTTTCTCATCCCCCTTTTCTTCAACTTCTGAGCCTCCTTCTTAGTGCCCTTCCCTCGCTATGTGCTTTATTCCCCCAGTCAGTGCCCTCTTACGGTACCTTTCTTCAGGAATAGGGAGGTGACTTCTTTCAGTCTATTTCCCTGTCCGCTTCCCACCCCGTGACCTGTGGGGAATGGCTTCCTACGTGCCCATCTCCTGTAGTTGCTGCAGGCGTCATGGACTTTAGACTGCAAGCAGGGGCCGAGGAGACTCAGGCTCTCTACAGCCTGTGTCCCCTCTTCTCTCCCTCTCTGCTGCACCAGCCAGAGAAAATTCCTACCAAGAAAACTGTGGCAACAGCCACAGTGACAGAGGATATGCTTTGTAGTGGGTTTCCCCAGCATTTCAGAATGTTTTAGTAAAAATCTGAGTGCTGTGATCACAAAGATGAATAAAGCCCAGCCCTTTCCCTCGAAGAATGTGCAATCCACTTAAAGGTACAATTTCTAATGGAAAAGAAGAGAAAGGAGTGCGAGAGCGCAGAGGGACACGGCTATGATTAGCACCTATTAAGTACCAGGCAAGGGGCCATCTTCTCACATAATGATCACAAAATCCCCGTGGGAGGTACTATTTTCCCCCATTGCATAAAAGGAGAAACAGAGGCAGGGGTCAAATAACTTGCCAAAGGTTATATAGCTAGTAAGGTGCAAAGTTGGAAATTGGACCCAGGCTTCAGACTCAGTCCAGGACTCTTTCTTGGAGTTGACTAGTTATCCCAGAGCTGACCCAGCCTTTCCCACCAGACAGAGCCACAGACAAATAAAAGACCCTCAGAGGCAGAGTCTTGGCTTCTTCTCCTGAATTGGTGGCCAGCTAGCTGTGTGACACTGGACAGTCACAAGCCCTCTCTGGGCCTTCGTTTTCTTATAGATAAAATGGCGAAGTGGGGGGTAGACTAGGCCGTTTTAATGATCCTTTCCACTCTATGATTTTTTCAATTTCATTTCTTCTTCCCAGTCAGTTATAAATTTATTTGGTTTCCATCTTAAAAGAAGGGTCACTGGAGCTCAGAGGGGGTCACTCAGCCAATTTCCTGTGAGCTGGAGCTGCTGGCACCCACAGTCCAACAGCCTGATATGCTGCAGCATCCATCAGTCAGGGCTGAGCGAGTTCAGTAGGACTTTCTGGGCAGGCTGCTGTGAATTCCTGCAGCGGGATCCCGGGAGCCACGGTCATGCCCCTGCCCGAGCTTCAGAGGGAAGCAGCTTAGTCCATGGAGTCAGCCAGAGGGGGGCTAGGTCAGCCTGCGAGACCCCAGATCCAGTCACGGGGAAGCCTGCCCAGGCATTTCACGCTTTCACAAATGGCCCTGAGAGAGATGCTATCAGGAAGCATATTTAATGGGTTTTGGAAATTGGTTAATTTTGTCTCAGCAGTCTGGGTGTCGTTCAATGCATGCCAAGCATCTGGGAACAGGGAGGGCTCGCCAGTAGGACCGCAGTGCCCAAGGCCTTCAGAGAGATGTGAAGGGGTGGGGAGGGCAGGGCAGGGTTGCTGGACGATTCTAGTCACCCGAGAGACCCCAGGTGACCCCAGGTCACCAGGCCCAGACCAAGGCCCTTTCCCAAGCTGCAAAGTCACCCCCACCCACCTTTCAAATCGGCCCTCGCCTCTGCCTTCCCCGCTCTGCCCAGGCCTCCCTCCGCACCCTTGCCCACAGTTTGCCCTCCAGCTCCCCACAGCCAGCCCTGAGCACAGCTCCTGCCGCGGTCACCCTTCTCCCAGGTTGGGTCAATAAGCTATTGATATCCTGCCCTGAGAAAGAACACACGGCTCCTTTCATGCCTGATTCACCAAGAACTGCTCTCCCAGCCCCTCCCTGGCCCCCTCGCACACTCTCTCCATCCCCTGGGCCCTGCCTTTTCTCCTCCAGAGACACAGCCATCCATCAGCTCTCTGCCTCGCTAGTTGCATTTGTTTTCTCTTGCTGTCTGCAGCTTGGTTGTTTATTTCCTTCCTTTCCCCTCTTCCTCCTCCTTTTTCCCACTTGTTCCTGGACTTGGGTTTTCCATAGATTTCTTACCAGGCTTGTGCTGCAGAATGGGGCATAAAAGAGGCGCATGCCCGATGACCCGGCAATACCAATACTCGGTGTATACCCAGAAGAGGTGAAGGTAGTAACACAAACAGACATCTGCACACTGATGTTCATAGCGGTACTATTCACAATTGCTAAAAGATGGAAACAATCCAAGTGCCCATCAACAGATGAGTGGATAAACAAAATGTGGTATATACATAAGATGGAATATTACGTAGCAATAAGACGAAGTGAGGTCCAGAGGCATAGGACAACATGGATGAAACTTGAGGATGTAATGCTGAGTGAAATAAGCCAGACACAAAACGATAGATGCTGTGTGATTTTGCTATTTGACCTTGGCAAAGGTAAACTCAGAGGCTTATAATGCAGAATACAGGGGACCTAGAGATACATGGAAGCTAGAGATGGATGAATGGTTATGCTAATATGCCAGTTTGAAAGGACTTTGTACCCTAGGAAAGTCATATTTTAATCCTGATCCCATCTTGTGGAGGCAGCCTTTTCTTTTTCTTTTTCTTTTTTTTGTGTATGTGTGCTGAATGGCAGGGTCACATTTCATTCTTTTTCCATGTGAGTAGCCTGTTATTGCAGCACCTTTTGTTGAATTCTGTTTGTTTTTGTTGGTTTCTTTGTTTTGTTTGTTTCAGAAGTGCAGGGGCTGGGAATAGAACTCGGGTCTCCTGCATGGCAGGTGAGAATTCTACCACTGAACTACCCTTGCACCCCGCCCCCCAGCCTTTTCTTTTAATCTCTATTCAGCACTATAAATTGGAAACTCGATTAGATTATCTCCACGGAGGTGTGACTCAGCCGATTGTGGGTACTAAGCTTTGATTAGAGGGAGGTGTGTTTCTACCCGTTCTAGAATCTTGATCTTGATTAGTTTACTGGAATCCTTTAAGAGAGGAAAGATTTTGGAAAATGCTGGGGAGCCATGAGAGCGGCGAGAACCATGAGAGCCACACAGCCAGAGACCTTTGGAAATGAAGAAGGAAAACGCCCCTGAGGGAGCTTCATGAAACAAGAAGCCTGGAAAGAAAGGTAGCAGATGTTACCATGTTCACCATTTGCCTTTCCAGTTAAGAGAGGAACCCTGAACTTCATTGGCCTTTCTTGAGTGAAGGTAGTTGGTGCCTTGTTGGTGCCTTAATTTGGGCATTATTATAGACTTGCTTTAATTGGGACATTTTCATGGCCTTAGAACTGTAGACTTGCAACTTATTAAATTCCCCCTTTTAAAAGCTGTTCCATTTCTGGTATATCACATTTCGGTAGTTAGCAAACTAGAACAGCTAATGAAGTTGAACTTAAATGTAAAGGAATGGATAGAAGTGAAGGCAATTCACTCGTGGGTCTATAAGTCATATTGCCATATTGAAGGTGAACATGATTAAAAGGGGTTGTATAGAGCCATGTATCCCACTGATTAACACTACAAATATAAATGAGTTCTTGCATGAATTACTGCAAAGGCATCTTGTACAAAGAGTTTATAATATTGGGATATAGGGGGAAAACTACTATTACATGCTATGGTCTATATTTAATAGGAAGACATCAACAGTACCACAGCAATACCAGGGGTAAATAAGTGTGTGTGTGTGTGTGTGTGTGTGTGTGTGTGTGTAAGACAAGAGTTAAGGGAAGGTTTGGATTATTTGGTGAGGGTACGTTTATTGGTTATTTTTCTCTTTGGAGCAATGAAAAATGTCTAAAATTGAGAGTGTTGATTGTACAACTAAGTGAGAATAATGCGAGACATGGATTGTTGACTTTGGACATTATGCATGGCGCTCAAAGGCTGGAGGTGGCTGAAGGACACACTGACTGAGAAGTAGAATGGCAGAGTTGTGGTGGACACATGTGATCGAATGTTGTGTTGCTATAAAAAGGAACGAAGTCGTGAGGCACGCACCGTTGAGAATGAACTCATTCACAAAAGCTCATTTAAATAACCCAAACACATGGAGCTCAGAATGGGAATGAGAGTTTGTAATTTTCTATAGCTTAAGGTAATACCTGAAGACATCCCAGAGTATGTTGGGCAGTTAATTAAAAAGTACTGGAGGGCGGGTCACGGTGGCTCAGCAGGCAGAGTTCTTGCCTGCCATGCCGGAGACCCAGGTTTGATTCCCGGTGCCTGCCCATGCAAAAATAAATAAATAAATAAATAAATAAGGTATTGGCAAAGTCCCTTGAGGGATGGGAGAAAAAAATATGGAACTATTAAGCTTTACCACCAGAGAACCCCCTGATACTGTCTCAAATATTAGGAACTCCCAAGTCAGTAAGCCAAGCCCTTGATCTTAAGGCTTGCTCTTATGAAGCTTATGTATGTAGCAGAGAAGCTTAGCCTACCTATAGTTATGCCTAAGAATTACTTCTAGAAAACCTCTTTTGTTTCCTAGATGTGGCCTCTCTTACTCTAAGCCCAGCTCTGCAAGAAAATCCTTACCCTCCCCACTACATGGGACATGACATCCAGGGGTGAAAGTCTCCTTGGCAATGTGGGACATGACTCCCAGGAATGAGTCTGGCCCTGGCACTATGGGATTCCTTCTTGACCAAAAACGGGAAAGTAAATGTAACAAAATAAGGTATCACCGTGTGCCGGTTTGAAAGGATGTATGTACCCTAGAAAAGCCATGCTTTAATCCTAACCCCATTTTGTAAAGGCAGCCATTTCTTCTAATCCCTATTCGGTACTGTATGTTTGAAACTGTAATGAGATCATCTCCCTGGAGATGTGACTCAGTCAAGAGTGGTTGTTAAGCTGGATTAGGTGGAGATGTGTCTCCACCCATTCTAGGTGGGTCTTGATTAGTTTACTGGAATCCTATAAAAGAGAACACATTTTGGAGAAAGAAGGAGATTCTGAGAGAACAGAATGACGCAGCCACGAGAAGCAGAGTCCACCAGCCAGCAGCCTTTGGAGATGAAGAAGGAAAACACATCCTGGGGAGCTTCATGAAACAGGAAACCAGGAGAGAAAGCTAGCAGATGATGCTGTGTTTGCCCTGTGTCCTTCCAGATGACAGAGAAACCCTGACTGTGTTCGCCATGTGCCCTCTCACTTGAGAGAAAAATCCTTCATCTGCCTTCTTGAACCAAGGTATCTTTCCTTGGATGCCTTAGATTGGACATTTCTATAGGCTTGTTTTAATTGAGACATTTTCTCATCCTTAGAACTGTAAACTAGCAACTTATTAAATTCCCCTTTTAAAAAGCCATTTCGTTTCTGATATATTGCATTCTGGCAGCTAGCAAACTAGAACACACCGGCTGATGAAAATGTTGCATATCTTTTTTTTTTTTTTTTCATTTTTTTTTTTTTTTTTTTTTTTAATTTTTTATTAATTAAAAAACTTAACAAAAGAACATTAATATATAATGTTGCATATCTTGACAGAGGTGCAAGTTAAATGGGCACATAAAATTGCCAAAACTCATCAATTGTATACTTGAGATCTGTGTATCTCATTGTATGTGAATTTTACCTAAGTAAAGAAAAAATACAAAATTTGTGACAAAAAAGGTATCAGTGGCTAAGAAAGTTCAAATAGAGTCAAGAGTTATTCTGGCGGCTACTTTTATGCAAGCCTCAGCTAGATATTGCTAATTACCATGGTTTGCCAAAATCCAACTAACACCATTCCTGCTAAACCTAAAGAACATCCAGGGTTCTAGTGGCATTCTACAAAAGTTTCACATACTAAGATTACTTTCAGAAACCTACAACCTCCATATGGGTTCTTAGGTGAGATAAGTCCTGAAACCTAGAGGGGCCAGCCCTTCCAGAACATCAACTAGTTCCATCCCCCTACCCCATATTATCAACAGTCCCTTCCAACATAAAAAAGTTAGAATGGGCATAGCCCAAATACCCTTAAAGGTTGGGAGAACGATCAAAGATGATGGTGAAGTTACTCAGAAAAGGTCGGCTTTAACAAATGAGTATGACTACTGAATCATTATATTGATATTTCTTTCAGTCTCCAGTGTCTTGGAGCAGCTTGAAGGAAAACACTAAAATTGTGTAACAGTAACCCATACCAAACTCTGAAATCTGTACTATAACTACTTGTAACAATGTACTTTGAAATTTATTGCTTTTTTGCATATATGTCATATTTCATAAGAAAAAATGTTCTTGTTTTTTTTTTTTAAAAGAGGCACAACACAATTCAGTAGCATTAATTCTATTCACAGTATTGTGCTACCATCACAAGCATCCATACCTCAACTTTTTCATCTCAAGCAGAAACTCTATTAATCAATAACTCCCCTTTTGCCACACCTACTACCCTCTCCCCACCACTGTGGCTGCTGGTAACCTGTAATCTGTCTATGAACTTTGCTTATGTGTATTTCATATAAATGAGATCATACAATCATACAATGTTTATCTTTTTGTGTCTGGCTTGTTTCACTCAACATGAAATCTCCAAGATTCATCCATGTTGCAGCAAGAATTAGAACTCCATTTCTTTTTATGGTTGAATGATCCATGGTTTGTATCAACAATATTTTGTTTATCCAATCTTATATTGATGGACACTTTGGTTGCTTCTACCTTTTGGCTATTGTGAATAAAGCTGTACAAATATCTGTTTAAAAAAAATAAAAAGAAAAAATAAAAGAGGCACAAGCACTCTTGTTTTGCCTTCCCAGGTAACTCTTCTCTCTAAAGTTTAGGAACATTGAGGAAAGAGAGGTACAGTTTCCAACAGCAGCACATGATGCAATTTAAAGGGCCAAAGGTATGGAGTCAGAAGGCTTCAGTTGCAGAATTAATTCTGAGAGAATCTTGGGCAAGACTATTAACTCTCTGAGTCTCAATTTTCTCATTTATAAAATACGGTTGTGAGTACTAAGTGAGAAAATGCAGCTATCATTGATTGAGTCTATTTTGTAAGCCAGGGTCCACACTAGGCATTTTCAAATATGACTTCACTTAAGAAAGGCTGTGAAAGCACTCTGTAATTTAGTTATTATGTACAAGCCCATTGTTGCATCACATGGTCTTCCTTTGTGCCCAGAAAATAATTAAATGGACACTTTTAAATGGTTTTGTTGATAAAAAATTTCATGCATGTATCATCTCATTTGATTTTTACTTAACTGCTCTGAAGCGGGAAAGGCAAATATGATTAGCCCCTTCTATGGATAAGGAGACTGAGACCTAGAAAATTGGGTCTGGGAAACTCTGGAGCACAGGGGCTGTTTCTCCACTTTCCCCTGCACCCTCATATCCCGCCAGCCCCCCACCCATCTGCAGTGGGCTAGGAAGTGTACCTGCACCGTGCACCCAAGTGGGGGTGATGGGCCATGAGTGTGACTGTGCGTGTGAGTTGGGTATGCGCATGAGGGTGAGTGCCAGTGAAAGTGAGCGTGTGCGTTGGTGTGAGAGTACGTGGATGTGGACGTGAGTGTGAGTGTCACACGTAGCGTCTTGGAAGATGGAGTGAAATGCCAAGTGGAGAAGTTATCCGGAACAGCCACAGTGGAGCTCTGAGTGGGGCAGAGTGGCCAGAGAACAGCAGCTGGTCAGAGAACAGCAGGAAATGGGGACGTGTAAGGAGAGGTGTAGTGTGTCACATGACTGAACTTCTGAGTGTGGGGCTCTCAGCCAAAGATCTTAGCAAAGACTTATTCTTACTTTCTGCTGACCTTAGGCCATATCAATCGCCTCTCAAACCACGCTTGGTGCCCATGTCTCCAGGATACAAGGCCAGACCCTAGCCCGGGCCGAGGAGCCTGTGCATGAACGTCCGGGCCTCGTCTAATCTTTGTCAGCAGGCCAACCCCACCCCCACTGCCCAGGCCACCAGAGGCCATTGCTAATTCCTGTGCCGGAACTCATGGCACCAGCCTGTGCATATGGACCAGGACCCCCTAAGAAGTATGAAGAATAACTGCAACTGCTGCTGAGCCCTTGAGAGAAGCTCCATGTGCTGGTTTGAAGATGTATGACTCCTAGAAATGCCATGTTTCTATCTAAATCCCATTTCATAAAGGCAGAATAATCCCTATTCAATACTGTATGTTTGAAACTGTAATGGGATCATCTCCCTGGAGATGTGATTTAATCAAGAGTGGTTGTTAAACTGGATTAGGTGACAATTTGGGTGGGTCTTGATAAGTTTCTGGAGTCCTATAAAAGAGGAAACATTTTGGAGAATGAAGAGATTCAGAGAGAGCAGAGCATTACGACATAGCCACAAGAAGCAGAGTCTGCCAGCCAGTGACCCTTGGAGATGAAGAAGGAAAATGTCTCCCAGGGAGCGTCATGAAACAGAAAGCCAGGAGAAGAAGCCAGCAGATGATGCCTTGTTCACCATGTGCCTTCTCACTTGAGAGAGAAACCCTGAACTTCATCTGTCTTCTTGAACCAAGGTAACTTTCCCTGAATGCCTTAGATTGGACATTTCTATAGACTTGTTTAACTGGGACATTGGAAGATGGAGTGAAATGCCAAGTGGAAAAGTTATCTGGAACAGCCACAGTGGAGTTCTGAGTGGGGCAGAGTGCCCCCAGTAGGCCGGGGTGGCAAAAGCAGCCCTGTCTCAGGAGGGAACGGTACCTGGTGGGGTCAGAGTGTGGGCAAGCTGGCAGCTGGCCAGAGAACAGCAGGAAATGGGGACGTGTAAGGAGAGGTGTAGTGTGAAACTTAGAACTGTATACTAGCAAATTATTAAATTCCCCTTTTAAAAGCCATTCTGTTTCTGGTATATTGCATTCCGGCAGCTAGCAAACTAGAACACTCCAGTTTTTCCTAGCCCCAATATCTCACTGCCCATATGGATTCCTTTAAAATCTGCAGCCAGCTAAAGCCATTGTGCCCCAGGATGCAGCTCCTCCTGCCAGCCAGGCGCTCCAGAGCTATCATTCCCACACTCCTCTGGGCTTCCTCTTTCTCCCCTTCCCTCCCATCCTCCCCTCCCTTTGGGGTCAGTTCTGCCCTCCCCTCACCTCTGCGACCTGATGGACTGAGGCTCACCCCTGAGGACACCGCTTCCCTTCCGGCCCTTCTGGTCTTCTCAGCTGGTGCTGCGCCTTCTCTCGTAACCCTCAGGGTCTTGAGACGTGGGATGGCACCTTGGACTCAACAGACCATTACACCACCACCCCCCCATGAAAACTTGGCTTGGTGGGGCTCCTGCCGCCTGCTTCCCATCCTGCTCTTCCTTGGCACTGTCCTGGGTCAGCCTTGTTCATGGAAGACATTGGGGTGTTGCATCTAAGCGAAGTGCTGACCTGACAGTTCTGTCTCTCAGGCTCTTGACCCCCATTTCTTCACTGCAGCCCCCCTCCATGACCAACCCCTAAGTCTAGTCATCTCAGGGGCCCGCCCACTTCTGGAATGTTACATCCAAACTTCCCACAATCTCACACCCATTGTGCTCTCCCTCAGCCTTTCCTACAAGGGT
>PVIY010057323.1:0-12932 GCA_004026745.1 Myrmecophaga tridactyla
GATGAGAAAGTAAGACTGTCAATTTGTCAAAAAATATTTATTGAGTACCAGTGATACAGTGATTAGTGAAATACAAGTAGTTGCTACCCTCATGGAACCCAGAGTTTTGTGAAGACAACAGTGTTAATCTAATGACTATAGGTACCAGAGTAAAGTACAAGGGAAGTCAAAGTCTTCTAAAATCAGTGTGAAAAAGGCAAAGACTTGAAAGATAATTAGCAATTAGTACAGTGAAATGCGTCTATGTTAAGTTTCTGTTGCTGCAGGCCAAGTAAACCTTTGACATCATGAGGCTGGTCCTCAGCAGAGACTGCTTGACTGGTATTAGCTAGAGTCTCTAGGGAAACAGAATCAGTAGGAGATATCTGCAAATATAAAGTTTATAAAAGTGTCTCACACAACCATGTAAGAGTCCAGGGTCTGTAGGGCACACTGGGAGCTGGTAGCTCCAATGAAGGTCCTTAACCAACTCTCAGGAGATGTTAGCTGGCTGAAGCAGGAAGAATGATTGTCTCTTCTGAATCCTCCTTAAAAGACTTCCAATGATTAGAGTAAACATCACTCATTGCAGAAGACACGCCCTTTAGCTGATTGCAAATGAAATCAGCTGTGGATGCAGCCAATATGGTCATGGTTTAAGTCCATGAAATGTCCTCACAGCACTTGCCCAACAGACAACCGGACACCACCACCTGGCCAAGTTGACACATGAACCTGAACATCACATGGTCATCAGCATTAAAATGTTCATCTAAGTGATGGAAATGAATGAGATCACTAAAGAAAGGAATATAAATGGAGACAGAGCTTTAGACAAAAAAAAATTAAAAACAATATGCTGTTTTGGTTTGCTAAAGCTTTGGAATGCAATATACCAAAAAAGGATTGGTGTTTACAATGGGGATTTATTGACTTAAAATTTACAGTTTGAAGGCCATGAAAATACCCAGTTAAGGCACCAGCAGGATGATACCTGGACTCTGAAGAAAACCTGCTGGCATCTGGGATATCTCTGTCACAGGGCCCTGGCCGGTATCTGCTGATTCCTCACTCCTGGGTTCTGGTGCATTCAGCTTCTAATTCTAGTGGCTTTCTCTCTGAGCATCTGTGAATCCTCTCTTGCATCTCTGGGGCTTTTCTCCATCTGTGAACCCTCTCTAATGTTTCTCTCTGCGCTCACTCCAGGTGTTTCTCTCTCTAAACTCTCTTAGCTTTTTCTTTTATCCTCTTGTAAAGGTAAAGACCCACCTTGAATTGGGTGAGTCATCTCAATTGAAACAAGCTAATCAAAAGGTTTTGCCCACAATAGGTCTGCAGCCACAAGAATGGATTAAAAATAACTTGGTCTTTTCTGGGGTACATAACAGCTTCGAAACAGCACACATGCACGTGACCAAAACTTCAGATGTTATTAGAAGGCAGAAAGCTACCCCAAATCTCTTAGTTACTCTCCAAGCTGATAATGTAGGCATAACACTCCTTCTGAACTAGGAGTGGAGGTGTAATAAGAGAAAGTGAGCACAGATTTCAAATCTAGAAGTAGTTCTCCATAGCCACTGATTACATACATCTAATATAGAGTCTTTCCCTTGTCTTTGAGTGCAAGAAAGTTTTGGTAGAATAATCCATTACCGGATTATCACTTATGAGGATGCTCAGAGTAATGTGCAAGCCCATATAGTGGTCCAGACCTTGTACTCCATTTCCTCTTTGATGCTATCACCTACTCCTCATTTTCATTCTGTTTCAGGTGCACTGGCTTTCTTGCTGTTTCTTGACAACACTACACAGTTTTTCACTGGCTGCTCCTTCCAGTCTGAAATGTTCTTCCTCCTGATTCACACCCAGCTCTCACTTCCCCATTCATTTTCTCTAACATTGCAATTCCATTCCCCATAAATCCCTACTTCCCTAACCTCCTTCATTTTCTTATAGTAATTTTCCCATTTAAGCATTGAATATAATTTATGAATTCAGATACTTATTATGTTTATTTGTATTGTCTATTTCCCTCATTAGAGTGAGGGCCAAGCTCTGTTTTGTAATATATTGTATTCCAACTACTAAGGTCATTCAATAAGTGTTCTTATTTTTGAATGAATAAATGAATAGCCGAATGAGCAAAGATTTGAAACTTCAAGCCACTTAAATTTGATAAAATCTTGTATACCTCATAGGGGTGTGACACTGAAAGAAATACTGGTTTTGGATAGTCTACAACTAGCCAAACTGCTAAATGCTAATAAAGCAATTAAGAGCTAAATTGAAAAAGGCTAAATCTTTTCACAGCCTTCCTGTAAGACTCTAGATTAGATGTATGTATTCAATGGCCATGGAGAACTACTTTGAGGTTTTAAATCTGTCCTCACTTTATCTTATTACACCCCCATTTCTGATTCAAAGAGCCATTTCAGAAGTATTTGAAAACATTAATTCTTAAGGATTACTTCCAAATGAAAAACCAGAAAGTGTGAGCTTATATATCAATGAATTTCTGTGTCCAGAACTTGTTACACTGCCTAAATGAGATTTTGTTTCTTTACCTGCAGTTTGCAATGAAGAACTAAATAGACTTCAACTCATTAAAAAGTTACTTAATCAGCTCAAATAATTATAGGAAGTACTAGGGAAAACATGCATAAGTTAGATATTGCACATAAGTGTAGGAGTGCTCCAAAATTAAAAACCTTGTCCAGTCCACGCCAATGTGCATGAGAGGCTAGCAGCCACCAGCTTTAATAAATGCCTATGCATTTGGATTTCCCCTCCAAATTGTTTTCAATTTTCAAATCAACAGAATGAACTTTTGGTATAAAATCCAATTCCTAGTTAGAAACTATATATCATAGTTTTTCATTTGAGGGATTATAATCCAAGGGTTAGATGAGAAATATAGGATAAACATAATATAATAATGCTTATTTTCTTTCTGTGCTTTATGCTAAAACAGTTCACAGTTTTAGTATAAAATCAATTCCTTACCTTCAACATGTTTAATTCTAGGATTAATGCTATCTTCAACTATAAAGATTTCTTTTCTTTTTTTTTTTTTTGCTGGGGTAGAAAGACACAGCCAACTATAATGCTCAATAGATCATTTTAACCTGGAGAGTTTGTGACCATATTTTTTATTCTAATGGAACTACATTACAACTGAGTTGATAAATTATGACAGTCTTATCCAGAGAGGCACCAGTGTGTCCTTTTAAAATTTAATTGCACAAGTACACGTAAAGCAGTTTTCAAATCCTGAAAGGCTTGGTTTAAATTAGCCAAGTGAAGGGTGAGATCGAAACATGCAATTTAATCATCAAAAACAAATATGACAGTGAATTACATGAACCTAAGGTAAGGACACAAACTCTAAATAACTCATGCAACACAGCCTAATGGGACCCTTAATTCAATGTGCTTATTGAAAAGTTTACCAGCTGAGATGTCCCTGTTTAGAAATGAGCTGAACTCAAGTTAAATTGTGCTCTCACAGTGACTAATTGTTATTCCAATTACCACAAAATGGGAATATATAGATATATCAGAAAGGATAAAAAAAAATTCAGTATCTGAGAGTTAAGAAGAATTGTGACCTTAGATGGGTGCTGCATGGTTCTAGTGAAGCCAACACTGTGAGGACTAGCTCTGTGCGTTTGCTTTGTACATAGAGCAATAGTCTCATGATCATAACCTACACAACTAGACCAAACAGCTATCTTATTCTTTTTGTGATAAGAAGCAAAGGAGAAGAGTATGATAGCAGGAGAAGCCATCAGCTAACATAAAAACAAAGATCCTCAAATATAAAAACAAAGATGTCTTCTTTTATTAGGCAATAAGAACATAAGAACACTATATTTCACTTAACTTACAAAGATCTCCAGAGAAGAGATTCTATAACCTCCTTCAGCAGCTAATGTTTAAAATGTTACTGTTAAGGAGATTTCCTCTATCACTAACCTAAATCTTTAATGCAGTGGTTTATGATCCTTTTAAGTAAAACCATGTGATGACTTGTCAATCTATGCTGCCTAATAATTCCCTAGCAGCAGGATTGGATAAGGAGAAAGCTGCATTTTGGAGTAAGACAAAAGAGAGCTAAATTCTGTTTCTGAGATGAATAACTGTGTAGGGAAGTCACAGCTTCTTGTTCTGAAAAGGAACACTAAAATCTGTATTATAGAGTTTCTATAAGCATCAAAAGAAACAAATATATTTGAACATGTCTAATGCAATGCCTAACATATAGTATTAATAAAAGTTTGTTTTCTTCCAGCATAATGGCATTAAGATTTTATTGCTGGAATTCTAAATGATGTTCCAGGGGATCTAGAGACTTTGAAAGTATATGTTAATTAAAGTGGGGAAACACTTTAATGCTGCCCTAGGGAAAATCAGTGGACTGAATGTAAACATTATCTCTCTTCCACATGCTTCGGGGCACTAGAAACTATTACACATGAAAGTACATTTAGCACTAGTCTAAGAATACATATATAAAATTCCTGGTTCCAGCCCTATCCCTCTACTGTGGTTTTTTGCATCTCACTTCAGAGACCTTAGTTGTATTATAGCTAATGCAGCTGAACTTGTGCAGTTATCATTTCTATGTACAATACATCCCCAAAAGGTGAAAATATTTTGCTTCAGTGAATTCAAGACAGTGTTGCACTATATAAGGTTACACATTTTTGAGCTTCTGGGAAAGCTTCTGTATATCCTACTCATGGTTGTAAAGGAAATCCTTAACATAAAGGTTAGTTAGTATTTTGGGCTGGTAAAAAAGACAGATAAACACATCAGAAGCCAAAGTCTTCTACAAGCTGCTGGTCTGAGACTTAACCTGCAACTTGGCATGCATTAAAACCCAATACTAGAAGTGTGAGGATAGTTCAGTGGTAGAATTTTCATCTTCCATGCAGGAGACCCAGGTTCAATTCCCTGCCCATGCACTTCCCAAACAAACAAACAAAGAAACCAACAAAAACAAACAAACAAAACAAAAATTCAACAAATGGTGCTGCAATAACAGGATGTTCACATGAAAAAAAGAATGAAATGTGACCCCGCCATACAGAATACAAACAAACAAACAATACCTTCCTGGACCATGCTCCCCACCCCCCAACTCCTCTACACAAAAATAAACAATACCTAGTGCTAGCTCAAGTTGAGTATATGATAGATTTCATTAAAAAATAAAAGACCCACATTCCTCTTTTGAGGACTGGAGAGAAATTCTAAGCACTCTTGGCAACAGAGAGACCTTAGATTTTTCATTTGCAAAAATTACTCTTACCTATTAAGGAGGAGGATGTATCAAAGAGCCAACATTGTGAAACTCTTCCATGTTCCTCTATCACAAAATATCTTCCATGGGAGTATGGGGAAGCATGGCAGAATAGGATAGATCAAGTTCACCCGTACTCCAAGGAACAGCTAAAGAAGGGCAACTGAGATGGCAATTCCAGGTGTAAGTGACATGGGAGAGTCTTCTGCACCACATAGGGTGGCCCTGGTTGCAAAAGCTGAGGAACTGAGAAGTAGAGAACCAGAGACCATCCAGCTGGAGATCCTCCCAGATCTGTGCATGTGCATGGACCCAGTCATGCACACCCCAGCTGTGGGCAAGCACTGACCTGTGCAGCTGGGCCACATCCACCCCCAGCCCATGCAGTCACAATGCCAACCCACTGCCCTGAGCTCTGTGCATGTGCACAAAGGGCCATATGCCCTAGACCAGTGCACCCCAAGACCCCACCCCCAAGAACCATGCACCTGTACAGCCACATCCTCCCCTCCACTGGGTGCCCATGCTCACAGACACCAGTGTAGTATCCCCAACCTGTGCCTAAACCTACACTGCAACGCATCACATACTGTTGTGCTCCATCACCTGCTCTACATCCTGCTCCACAGCCATCCTGCAAATACAAGGCTTAGACTACTGAAGGAAAACAACTTCCAAAGTAAACCAATCAAGATATTTATATGCCATGAAGACAGCAGAAGGTCACTAAGCATATCAAGATGCAGAGAGATATAGCACAAATTAAAACACCGGAGGAGACCCACACATTGGAACAACTAATCAAAGATGTTCATATAACTCTACTAAATAAAATAAATGGGATAGCTAATGACATGAAGGAGATCAGGAAGACACTAGAAGAGCATAAAAGGAATTTGAAAAAATAAATAGAAAAATGGCTGATATAACAGAGATTAAAGATGCTGTAGACCAAATAAAAACATACTAGAGACATACAACAGCAGATTTGAAGAGGCAGAAGAAAGAATAAGTGAACTAGAGGGCAAGACAAGTGATTTTGAACACTTAAAACAACAAATGTCAAAAAAGATGCAGAAATTTTAATTGGATCTCAGGGAAATGATGGACAAAATAAAGCACGCAAATATCAGAATCATTGGTGGCCCAAAAGGAGAAGAGAAGAGTAAAGGGCTAGGAAGATTAGTTGGGGATATAATATAATGGAAGAAAACTTGCCAACCTTTTTCAAGAACATGGATATGCAAGCCAAAGAAGTTCAACAAACTCCAAATAGAATAAATCCAAACAGGCCTTACCCAAGACACATATAATCAGTTTGTCAAATGTTGAAGAGAAGCAGAAAATTCTGAAAGCAGCAAGAGAAAAACAATCTACCACATACAAGGGTAACTACATAAGACCAAGTTGAGACTACTCAACCAGCATTATGGAGGTGAGAAGTGGTATGATACATTTAAGATCCTGAAAGAGAAAGAATTATGTACCCAGTTAAATTGTCCTTCAAAACTGAGGGAGAGATTAAAATGTTCACAAAGAAATCCTGAAAGAATTTTTCAACAAGACTGGCCCTACAAGAAATACTAAAGGTAGTTCAGCCGGTTAAAAAAAAAAAACACAGGAGAAGGAGTTCTGGAGAAGAGAACCATAAGGTTAACTTATGGTTAAAAAAGAAAGAGGGAAAAGATAAAAAGAGAAAGAGGGAAAAGAATATATAGATCTGACAAATAAAATCCAAAAGATAAGATGGTGGATTCAAGAAACACCTTTTCAGTAATAACTTTGAATGTTAACAGACTAAACTTACCACTCAAAAGATACAGATTGGCAGAATGGTTCAAGAAATATATTCCAGCTATATGCTGCTTACAAGAGACTCATCTTAGACACAAGGATACAAATAGATTGAAAGTGAAAGGATGGAAAAGATTTTCCACACAAGCTGTAACCAAAAGAAATCAGGAGTAGCTATACTAATGTTGGACAAAATAGACTTTAAATGTAAAGGCATCATAGGAGACAAAGAAGGACACTATATATTAAAAAAAGAGACAATTCACCAAGAAGAAATAACAATCATAAATGTTTATGCTCCCAATCAAGGAGCTCCAAAGTACATGAGACAAACATTGTCAAAACTTTAAGGAGTGATAAATGTTTCAACAATAATAGTAGGAGACTTATAGATAGAAGAACAAGACAAAAGATCAATAACAAAATAGAGAAATTAAACAACGTCATAAATGAATTAGACTTAAGAGACTTATATAGGTCATTACACCCCCAAACACTAGGATATACATTCTTCTCTAGTACTCATGGAACATTCACCAGGACAGATCATATGATGGGTCAGAAAACAGGTCTTTATAAATTTAAAAATATGGAACTCATTCAAAGCACTTTCTGTGATCACAATGGAATGAAGTTGGATATCAATAACCACCAAAGAATGAGGACATTCATAAACATATGGAGATTAAATAAAACAAACTTAAAGAACCAGTAAGTCAAGGAAGAAATCGCTAGCAAAATAGGTAGTTATCTGGAGACTAATGAAAATGAGAATAGAATATTTCAGAAGTTATGAGATGTGGCAAAGGCTGGGTTGAGAGAGAAATTTATGGCCATAAATGCCTATATTAAAAAAAAAAGAAAGAGCAAAAATCAAGGACTTAACAATAAACCTGGAGGAACTTGAGAAAGAACAGTAATATAACCCCAAAGCAAATAGAAGAGAAATAGCAAAGATTAAAGCAGGGCTAAATGAATGGGAGAACCGAAGAACAATAGAAAGAATCAATAAAAACAAATTTGGTTCTTTGAGAAAATCAATAAAATTGATGGGCCATTAGCAAGACTAGCAAAGAAAAGAGAGGATGTAAATAAAACCAGAAATGAAAAGTGGTGCATTACCACAGACCCTGAAGAAATAAGAGAAATCACAAGATGATACTATAAACAACTATATGCCAACAAATAGACAACTTAGATGAAATGGAAAAATTCCTGGAAACACACAAACAAGCTAAGCTGACTCAGGAAGAAATAGAAGATCTCAAACAAATGATTACAAGTGAAGACATTCAATCAGTCATCAAAAATCTTCCTTCAAAGAAAAGTCCAGGGACAGATGGCTTCACAGGGGAATTTTATCAAACATTCCAAGAGAACTAAGACCAATCCTGCTCAAACTTTTCAAAAATTTGAGGAAAAAGGAATAGTACCTAACTCATTTTATGAAGCTAATATCATTTTAATACCAAAACGAAGCAAAGTTACTATAAGAAAGGAAAACTACAGACCAATCTCCCTAATTAATTTAGATGCAAAAATTCTCAACAAATTACTAGCAAACTGAATCCAAGAACACATTAAAAGAATTAGGGTGGGCCACGATGGCTCAGCAGGCAAGAATGCTCGCCTACCATGCCAGAGGACCCAGGTTCAATTCCCGGTACATGCCCATGTTAAAAAAAAAAAAAAAAGAATTATACACAACGACCACGTGGGATTTCTTCCAGGTATGCAATACTTGTTCAATACAAGAAAATCAATTAATGCAATACACCATATCAGTAAGTCCACATGGAAAAACCACATGATTATCCTGATTGATGCAGAAAAATGCATTTGACAAAATTTCACATCCCTTCTTGATGAAAACACTTCAAAGGATAAGAATAGATGGGATCTTCCTAAACATAATAAAGGGAATATATGAAAAGCCCACAGTTAATATCATCTTTAATGGGGAAAAATGCAAAGATTTACCTCTAAGATTAGGAACAAGACAATGATGACCATTGTTACCATTGTTATTCAACATCGTGCTGGAAGTTCTGACCAGAGAATTAGACAAGAAAAAGAAATAAAAGCCATCTAAATTGGAAAAGAAGAAGAAAACTGTCACTATTTGCAGATGACATGCTACTATATGTCAAAAATCTCCCCCCAAAAACTACAGCAAAGCTACTAGAGTGAATAAATGAGTATAGTAAAGTGGCAGGGTACAAGATCAACACCAAAATAATCAGTGTGTTTCTATATACTAGTGATGAGAAATCTGAGGAGGAAATTGAGGGGAAAAAATTCCATTTACAATAGCAACCAAAAGAATAAAATATTTAGGAATAACTTTAAGGATACAAAAGACCTATACACAGAAAACTACAAGAAATAGCTAAAAGAAATCATGTAAGAGCTAAATACATGGAAGAGCATACCACGTTCATGGATTGGAAGATGAAATATAGTTAAAATGTCAGTTCTACCCAGATTGATTTATAGATTTGATGTAATACCAATTAAAATCCAACAACTTACTTTGCAGAAATAGAAATACCAATAACTGATTTATTTGGAAGGGCAGGGTGTCCTGAATAGCTAAAAATATCTTGAAAAAGAAAAGTGAAGTGAAACATCTCACACTTTTTAGCTTGAAAGCACATCATGAAACAACAGTAGTCAAAACAGCATGGTATTGGCATAAAGGTAGATAAATTGGCCAACAGAATCAAACTGAGTGTTCAGAGATAGAACCTCTCATCATGGACAATTGATCTTTGATAAGGCAGTTAAGCCAACCCACCTGACACAGAGCAGACTTTTCAATAAGTGGTGTTTTGAGAACTGGACATCCATATGCAAAGGAATGAAAGAGGATCCATATCTCACACCTAATACAAAAATTAACTCAAAATGGATCAAAGACCCAAACATTAGAATTAGAACCACAAAACTCTTAGAAGAAAATTTAGGGAATATCTTATAAATCTTGTAATAGGAGAAGTTTCCTAGACCTTATTATACCCTAAGTATGAGCATTGAAAAAAGAAATAGATAAATAGGATCTCCCCCAAATTAAATACTTCTGTGCATCAAAGAACTTTGTCAGGAAAGTAAAAAGGCAACCTACACAATGGGAGACAATATTTGGAAACCACACATGAGATAAGGGTTTAGTATCCAGAATATATAAAGAGATTCTTCAACTCAACAACAAAAAGACAAATAACCCAATTTAAAAATGGGGAAAGATATGAACAGACACTTTTCAGAATAGGAAATACAAATGCATAAAAGGCACATGAAAAGATGCTCAACTTCACTGGCTATTAGGGAAATGTTCATCAAAACCACAATGAGATATCATCTCACATTCAGTAGAAGGGCCATTATCAAAAAAAGAACAGAAAACAACAAGTACTGGAGAGGATATGGAGAAAGAGGCACATATATCTACTGTTGGAAATGTAAAATGGTATAACCACTCTGGAAGCAGTTTGGTGGTTCCTCAGGAAGCTAAGTATAGAATTGTCACATGATCCATCAATCCCAGTACTAAGCATATATTCAGAGGAACTGAAGATGAGGACACAAATGAACATTTGCCCACTGATGTTTACAGCAGCATTATCTACAATTGCCAAGGGATAGAAACAGCCCAAATGTCCATCAACTGGTAAGTGGCTAAACAAGCTGTGGTATAAACATATGATGGAATACTATGCAGCTTTAAGACAGAATAAAGTCATGAAATATGTAACAGCATGCATGAACCTTGAGGAAATTATGCTGAGTGAATTTAGCCAGAAACAAAGGGATAAATACTGTACAGTCTCTCTAATGTGAACTAATATTAATGAGTGAATTGTGAGAGTTAAAGTTAAGAACACAGGTTATCAGGAGATAGAAAGAGAATTTAGGTTGGGCATTTGGTGCTGAAAGAATACAAATTGTGCAACAAGACTCACTGTAGAAATTCAGAAATGGGTAGCACAATACTCCTGGATGGTAGCACAGTAATATAAGTGCACTGAATGAAGCTGAATATGGTTGGGGGAGGAGGGCTGGAGCCATGTATGAAACCAGAAGGAAAGATAGAGAATAAAGACTGAGATGGCATAACTTAGGAATGCTTAGAATGGACAAAGATGATGTGATTAAAAATACAAATATAGAAGGGTTTTTGCATTAGGAAGAACTAATGAATTTCAACATTCTAAGGGGTTGAAAATGAATGGTGTAAGGTACAATCAATACAAACTAGAGTCTATAGTCAACAGTAACATTGTATTATACTTCGACTCAATTTAACAAAGGCGTTAAGCCAAAATTAAATGTCAACAAGTGGGGGCATGGGAGAGGGGTATGAATTCTATGTAGAACAAAAAGAAATGTCTTCATATAGATTATGGTGGTAAAATCATGTCTATTTACTTATTTCAGATTAAGTATAATCCATATAATACTTGGATTATGTGTGAATAATTTTTTTTTTAAGAAGAACAGAAAGAAACAAGTGTTAGAGAAAATGTGCAAAATGAGATGTACCTACTCACTGTTGGTAGGGAAGCTGAGAGGTGCAGCTCCTCCGGAGGGCAGTGTGGTGGTTCCACAGGAAGCTAGAGGTGGGGCTGCCATATAATCCTGCAACCCTGTTGCTCAGTATATATCAGGAAGAACTGAGAGTGGGGAAATGAATGGACATTTGCACACTGGTGTTTATGGAATCAGTGCTTGCAATTGACCCTAAGGATACAACTATTGAAGAATGGAAGGGGGAACCATGGTGTTTACATACTATGACGTCAAGAGGGAATGAAGTTGTGAGATATGTAACTAAGTGAATGAAACTTAAGGACAGTGTGTTGAAAAAAATGTCAAACAAAAAGACAAATATTTTCATGCCTCACTCATATGTATTAATTATAATTTACAAACTCAGAGAATTGAAGTCAAGAACATGGGTTATCAGGTTGGGGCCTATTGTAAAGATTCCTAGATTGTAATCTCTTAAAGAAGTCATATACATTTAAGAGTTGTATTTCAAAATTCTAAGATATTGGGCTATTTGTATATAACCTTGTCATTCCCTGAAACTTCAGGTATTTATGTGACACTTGAGACTCAAAATTAAAGCACTGAAGCTATGAATGTCAGCATTACCCCATTCAGCAACTGTTTAAAAAGCTGAGAAAGTGATCAGACTTTACCTAGAGATAGGAATGAAGCTGATCTGGGTAGGACTAAGGTAAATCAGAATACTGGGCAAAGGATGATATGGCCCATATTTTCAAACTTCAACCTCTGTGCAAGAACAAAGGGTATTTATTTGGTGCAGAATTTATATTTTGGGTAGCATATTATCTAATTTAACTTGTATACTCAGTTTACTTGAACACCATAATTACATGGAATCTTGAATAGGGTATGAGATGTTGTTGGTTTGTACATGTTAGTGTGATGTCCCAATATATTCCAGAGTAATTGAGCAAAGAAACAAAAAGGATTTCCAAAGTCCCCTTGCGGGGCTGGGGAGAAAAGGGGAAATATTTAACTTCCCCATCTGGGGAGTTCCTGATATTCTTGCAGGCAGTATGGACAACCAATTCAATAGGCCGAGCCCTCAATCTTGGGGCTCACCCCTATGAAGCTTATTCCTGCAAAAAAGAAGCTAAGCCTACTTATAATTATGCCTAAATGTCAACCCAGAGAACCTCTTTTGTTGCCCAGATGTGGCCTCTCTCTCTAGGCCAACTCAGCAGGTGAACTCACTACCCTCCCCCCTATGTGGGACATGACTCCCAGGGGTATAAATCTCCCTGGTAGCATGAGACCTGACACCTGGGAATGAGCTAGACCC
>PVIY010057324.1:0-12937 GCA_004026745.1 Myrmecophaga tridactyla
TCTTCCCCTTAGCCATCCAAAAAACATTTTCAACATATCTGGTATTTGCAAACTGCAGCAGCACCCCACTCCTGGTACCAAAATCTGTTCCAGTTTGCTAGCTGCCAGAATGCAATATACCAGAAACGGAATGGCCTTTAAAAAGGGGAATTTAATAAGTTGGTAGTTTACAGTTCTAAGGCTGAGAAAATGTCCCAATTAAAGCAAATCTATAGACATGTCCAATCAAAGGCATCCAGAGAAAGATACCTTGGTTCAAGAAGGTCGATGAGGTTCAGGGTCACTCTCTCAAGTGAGAAGGCACATGGCAAACACAATCACAGTTTCTCTCTTGGCTGGAAGGGCACATGGTGAACACAGTGTTATCTCCTAGCTTTCTCTCCTGGCTTCCTGTTTCATGAAGCTCCCCGGGAGGCATTTTCCTTCTTCATCTCCAAAGGTCACTGGCTCATGGACTCTCTGCTTCATGGTGCTACAGCATTCTCTGCTCTCTCCAAATCTCTTTCATTCTCCAAAATGTTTCCTCTTTTATAGAACTCCAGAAACTTATAAAGACCCACCCAAACGGATGGAAACATGTCGTCACCTAATCCAGCTTAATAACCACTCATGATTAAATCACATCTCCAGGGAGATGATCTGATTACAGTTTCAAATATACACAATTGAATAGGGATTATTCTGCTTTTACAAAATGGGATTTTGATTAAAACATGGCTTTTCTAGGGTCCGTACATCCTTTCAAACCAGCACAGGGGACAAAGGGTAAAATAAATTGGTAGATGGAAATACTACTGGTCATTAGAGGGAGGGGTAAGGGATATGGTATGTATGAGTTTTTTCTTTTTTCTTTTTATTTCTTTTTCTGGAGTGATACAAATGTTCTAAAAATAATGATGGTGATGAATATAAAACTACATGATGATATTGTGAGCCATTGATTTACACCACGTATGGAATGTATGTGTGTGAAGATTTACCAATAAAAATATTAGAAAAAAAGAAAAGTTTTCCCCAGGGCAGATCCTTTCTGCATCTCCAAATGTCTGTGTCTGAGCTGACTCTGAGCTCTGAACTGTATTCTGCTTGGCTGTGCTGAGCTCCACTGGGCTGAACTGAGCTGTTTCTCTTTCTTCTGACCTCTCCTTTTAAGCCTCACTCGTTGTGGGAGGCACTCCCTTTAGCTGACTGCAGATTTAATCAGGCATAATGGCAACAGAACTGGGCACCTGACCAAGTGCACATGAACCTAACTACTACAAACACCTTATGAATTGTGTTGAGGATTTTGAATTGTATTCCAAGAACAAGGGTAGTGATAGGTGGTAGGGTTGGGGAAGAGTTAGCAGGAGATTGACGGAGGTTGCCTAGGGGGTTGAAAAGTATGGCATTAAATGAATATAGGATAGAACGGGCATAATTATAGATAAGGCTTTTCTGCTTTGGGGTGATATAAAGAATTGCTTAAATATCAATACTATTTATGGATATCTTTTTACAAAGCGTCCCTAAGAATGTCCATTTTATGAGGCTTTTATACTTGTGGCATCCATTTCTACACTCTGCTGTTGACTGCCTGACTAGTAGTGTAGACAATAATCTGGTTCTTTTTTCTCTCTGGGAAATACAGAACCTCCCTGAGCATTCTCTTCTGGTCTCTTATTCTTAGTTGCAGAAATTTGGTATTTTGAGAACTCAGAGTTCCATAACTGATGGGCATGAGAATGTTATCTAGGGAAGTAGAGGGGGAGTGGTTGTCTGTAGGATAATTAGAAGCTATGTTACAATTTGGAGAACTCTCTCCTTCACCCCAAATCCCTAATTCCTCACATTACTACTGTTCAAATTTTTGTTATGCATGTTAACACAGATAGGAATGGAATTTTAAATGGATTAAATACCAATTTGAAGTCAACAACCTGAGAATTGACCCAATTCATAGAAATTCTCAAAATCAGCACCTCAAAGTTTGTTTCATACAGAGAACACACAGAATTGGAGAATTTGGTATTGATTCTTGGCTGCTTCTGTCTCCTCAGATTCATTCTGAGAGATTTGTCTCTCCTGATTTATCCTCTCGTTTAGTGTGTCTGAGAATTATCTGACTCCTTTCCTTCCATTCCTCAGCCAAACCAAACCAAACAAACAAGTAAAATTCCTTTGCCCTAGCCCATCTCACAACTTTCATTTTTAGCTTTTTTTAAAAAAATCATAATAGTTTCTTTATGGAGGTAAAATTAAGCAGAGGAAAATTTCCCTGAATTGGACACAGGAATATTGTATCAAGAGGAATTTCCTAATTGTCAGCTCTATTATGTGGTGGAATATGCTCCCATGAAAATTAGAAGCCAATCATATCATCTGAGTTATTTAAAATCCAGCTGGACAAATTAATGAAAGACATTCTACCAGAAATGCCCCAGCTTTAGTCAAATTGGAGTGAAGAAAATGAATGTAAGAGGACTTATTTTCTCTCCTTGGGTTAATTTTTCTCTAGGCTAAATTCTGTACCTCCTGGTAAAATCATCTATATTCATAGATATAGATTCTCTGTATCTGTGCTACCACACTCCTTAAGAACTAGAACAAAAAAAAACAAAAATGAAAACAAAAGAAGGAGTTATTAAAGAATTCCTCCTTTGTTTATCAAGAAGCAACCTGGACCTCATAGGTGAAATTCTGTCCTTGGATTTTAGGATCTGATTTGTAATCTCAGGCCTATTCCCAATTCTGTAGCAATTCTTTGAGATAGAAAAACATGAGTATGTGCTCCTAACAATTCCTGACAATTTTACCTGCTTATACATCATTTCCTCCAATTTCTAAGTGTCATTTTATCCACAAAAGAGTATAGCTTTCTCCTCCCTTAAAGCATCTATTTTTTGGATACAAGATATTATAATAATTAATCTGAAGTCTGTTTATTTTTTTGTTTATTTGTTGTTTATTATATGCCAACCTTATACAACATTACAGAAAATGTTCCTAATCCTAAATATGTCACATATAAGCATTGAGGTATATCAATGACCCTATCACCTAATATTATAGGCCCAAGGAAAGATGATGTGACAGCCCATGACAACAGTGGGAGAGAGATAATATAGTCTTCATTCCTTCCCATATTATAAAAAAAATCGCCACCATGGTCTGAAAAGTCGTGATGTATGGCTGAAAAGCAGTGCCATGTGCATAGCTCTCCTGGCTGATGGGGTTCTGTGAGAGACAGAATAATGCCCCTCCCCCCAACATTGTTTATGCCCCAATCCCTAGATCTTGTGAATATGTTAAATTATGTGGAAAAAGAGACTATGCAGATATGACTAAACTAAGGGTTCTAAAATTAAGAGATTACCCTAGATTATCTGGTTGGGCCTAATATAATCAAAAGTGCCCTCAAGGTGGAAGAGGCCAGCATAAGAAGAGGTCAGAGCAATTGATGAAGAATTTGACCCTTAATTGCTGGCTTTGATGAGAGGGGAACACCCGCAACCCAAGGAATGTGGACAGCCTCTAGAAACTGGAAGGGGAAAGGAAACAGATTCTCCCATAAAGCATTCAGAAAGGAATGCACCCCTGCTAACACTTTGATTTTTAACCCAGGGAGACCCATGTTGGACTTCTATCCTACAGAACTGCAAGATAACATGTAGGTTGTTTTAAGCCACCAAATTTGTAGAAATTTGTTACAGCAGTAATAGTAAACTAGTACAGGCTCTTTCACAAGCATGTCTCATTAGATCCTCCAAACATCTCCATGAGGCAGGTATTTTTATTGTTACTGACTGCATTTGACAAATCATTTCCCCAATTCTGAAGGTTGGAAATGGGAAAATAATTTGTGCAATGTTGCACAATCAGTAAGAGGCAGAGCTGGGATTCAAAAAGAGATATATATGACTCAAAGCTATGTCCACATTCTATTATACTCTCTGCTTTTCTCAAGTCATTTTGGAACTTCAATCTCCATTAAAATTCAGATGAGAGTCCCTGCTAAATACCCACTGCCTCCCATTCCAATCCTCTATATACGATTTGGCAAATAACCACACATACAAATACAATGTTTTAATCGGTAGCCCAGAAACAAAACTTACCTGTCTACTTGCAGTGGATATTCATGCACAGAAAAACTCTCATGCAAATTCTTTTAGACTTTGTGCCAGTGGGTGAAGGAATTAACCTTTCACCTGATTATCTTCGTGATCACTCTACAGTACTCTGTTTCCTGGCCTCCCATACAAGCTCCACACCCTCCTGGCCAATCAGGCTGGTGTACTTCCATGTATTTTGAGAAAGCAGCTCATAGAGTTAACAACTTACTGTTGATTAAAGTTCACAGAAGGATCAAGAAACGTTTGACGTCTCAATGTCATGGGCAGGAAATAGCTATCTTCTACATCTGATTGATTTCTTTTGCCAATCAAAACTAGCTACAAAGAAAAAACCCTCAAAATAAGGCCCAAACAATGACAACTATACAAGAAACATTGGGGAATGTGAAATGAATACTTTAAGTATTGTGTATACTGCTCAGGAGAAAAAGCTACCACAATACAAAAATTAATCAGACCTCCACTCAACCACCCTTCAAGGATGAACTATTCTACATTCATCCTCATGTCTCCCCAAATGGGAATTCTGCCATTGTCTCCTGCCCAAATACCATTTGAGTTCTTAATCTAATGTGAAATTATTTTTCCATTTAACAATTCCCATATTTTGGGCTCTGCCTACTGATTTTTAACAAAGATTCATCTCAGAAAATAAATGAAAGGAAAAACTTCTCCCAATTTTTGTCTTGTGGCTCACTGCTCTCATGGTTCCCTGAGAAAAAGCTTGCCTTTGTAGAAAACAGCTGCCCCCACAGACACAGCCAACAGAGCTGGGATCCCAGATGCCAGGGCAGAATGTGTCAGCATGAACACTCTCTAGAAGTTGCCGAGAAATAGATCCTTCAGAGTTGAAACAGTTACTTGGGCCCATAGTAATAGTTGTGGTGGTATTGCAATAAGTATAATAATAAAATTAAAATAATAATAATAAAATAATCTATAATTATTTCCTGTGACAGCTGCCATAATAAGAACATTAACCTATATTCTCAATCATCACATAAACCCCATCAATAATTTATTAAAATCCACAATATTTTCAGATGAGAAAATTGAGCCCTAAAGAAGTTAATTATTTTTCTGACAATCACATGCATACAGACATGGGTTTAATTTAAAATCCAACATTCTTTCTAATACTGCAGGTCAGGATTAGAGTGCTTGACTGGCTTTCATAATGGATGACTTTCTTTGAGTCATTTGTGTCTCCCTTCCAAAACACAACCACTACCAAAATGAGAAAAGAATGGGAAAGGGGAAAGTAGATAGAGACACGGAATCAAAATGAAAGGGAGCCAAATAAAAAAGACTAAGCAGACAGCTAAATTGAGTTATCAGTCCTCAGGGTTTAGACAGAGAGAAAGAATCTGGATTCAAAGCTAGTTGTATGGAAATTAGCCCAACCAAGTAAGAAGACAAATAACAGAGTCTGGATTAATTCCCCAAGGTGAATGACTGGTTTCTAATTATAGCAAGGACATGTCACCAGGGCTTAAGGAGACAGACAAACTGGAATGGAGATAAGACTGGCCTATTCCCCCAATGTGCAGAGTGTACCTCTGATGACATGCGGGAGAATTTGGATGGTACAGAAAGAGGTTTTTCAAAATTATCATCATCAGTAAAAGGAAAAATAAAAGGTAGTGTATTTAAATCATGGTCATATAGCTGACATGAGGCTAAGCTTGCATATGTAGATAAACTAGATAAATACAATCATACATATGTACATGCATAGAGACAGAAAAATTGATAGACAGACAGATAGATGATGAATAGAGAGAATAGATATATAGAGAAAGTCAATTTAAGGAAACACTACTAAGTAAGTAAAACAGGTGGTGAAGTTATAGCAAAAAGTATAATGAAAAAGTTATTAAAGTATTATGAGAATAATATTGAAAATAAGAAAAATTATGGCCTAGCAATATAATCACAATGTTCCTCAACTAAAAGAGCCAAAAGGATAAACATTCCATTGCACAATATTTATTTTTAAAGCAATTTTATTGATATATATTCACATACTATACAACCCATCCAAGTGTACAATCAGTGGCTTTTAGTATAATCACAGTGTTGTGTATTCATCACCACAATCAATTTTAGAACATTTTCATTACTCCAAAAGAAAAACCCCATACCCCTTAACACTCACCTCTCAATCCCTCTATCTTTCTCCAGCCCTATATAACCAATAATCTAATTCTGTCTAGTTTTTTAATTTATACTTACATTTTATATAAAAGAAAACATGCACTTTGTACTTCTTTGTACCTAGTTTCTTCCATTTAGCATAATGTTTTATTTTTAATTTTGTTAAACCCCTATCAGGTATACAGTTTCCAAATATTTTCTCCCATTGAATAGGTTACCTTTTCACTTTCTTGAAAAAGTCCTTTGAAGTACAAAAGTTTTTAATTTTGAAGAAGTCCCATATATCTATTTTTGTTGTTGTTGCTTGTGCTTTCAGTGTATAATCAAAAAAACTATTACCTACCATAAGATCTTGAGGGTGCTTCTCTACATTTTCTTCTAGTAGTTTTATTGTCCTGGTATTTAAATGTAGGTCTCTGATCCATTTTTATTTAAATTTTTATAAGGTGTGAGATAAAGTCTTCTTTCATTCTTTTCCATATGGATGACAATTCTCCCAGCACCATTTGTTGAAGAGGCTGTTCTGTCCCAATTGAACGGACTTGGCAGTGTTGTCAAGTATCCATTGGCCTTAGAGATGAAGGTCTATTGTGAACTCAACTTGTTTCCATTGGTCAATATATCTGTCATTATGCCATTAACATGCTGTTTTGATCACTGTAGCTTGTAGTATGCTTTAAGGTCTTACAACTTTTTTCTTTTTTCAAGATGTTTTTGGCTATTAGGGTCCCCTTCCACTTCCAAATAAATTTGGTAATTGGGTTTTCCATTTCTGCAAAGTAGGCTCGTGAGATTGGGATTGCACTGAATCTGTAAATCAGTTTTGGTAGAATTGACATCCTAGCAACGTTTGGTCTTCCTATCCAAGAACATGGGATGGCCTTCCATTTCTTCTTTGATTTCTTTTTTATTTTGCATGGATAGGCAATGTGAATTGAACCCAGGTCTTCAGCATGGCAGACATGGCAGATGTGAATTCTTTGATTTCTTTTAGCAATCTTTTTAGTTTTCTGTGAACAAGTCCTTTACATCTGTACCAGTTTGATTTTTGCTAGATAAATGATTTTTGCCTGTTGATCTTGTGTCTTGCCACATTGCTGAACTTGAATTTTAGCTCTAGCAGCTTTGTTGTAGATCTTTTTGGACTTTCTATATATAGTATCATGTCATCTGCAAATAATGAAAATACTACTTCTTCTTTTCCAATTTGGGTAACTTTTATTTCTTTTGCTTGCCTAACTGCTTTAGCTTGATTTTTAGCATAGTGTTGAATAACAGTAGTGATAGTGGGCAGCATTGTGTTGTTCCAGATTTTAGAGAAAAAGTTTTCAGTCTTCACCATTGAGTACAATGTTAACTGTGGAGTTTTCATACATGCCCTTTATCGTGTTGAGGAAGTTACCTTCTATTCTTTTATTTAGCTATGTTTCTATCAATAAAGGATGCTGAATTTTGTCAAATGACTTTTCTGTATCAATCAAGATAATCGTGTGTTTTATTTTCTTTATTCTGCTGATGTGGTGTATTATATTAATTAATTTTCTTGTGTTAAACCACTCTGGCATACCTGGGATGAAACCACTTAATCATGGTGCATAATTTTTTCAATGTGCTGATGATGTTGATTTGCAAGTGTTTTTGGTGAATTTTTGCATCTATATTCATTAAAGAAATTGGTTTGCAACTTTCTTTTCTTATAATGTCTTTACCTGGCTTTAGTATCAGGGTGATGCTGGCCTCATAGATTGAGTTAGGTAGTTTATCCTCCTCTTTAATTTTTTGGAAGAGTTTGAGCAGAATTGATTTTAATTCCTGGAATGGTTGTGTGATGGTTAGGTTCAGGTGTTAACTTGGTCGGTGATGTTACCAAGTTGTCTGATCAGACAAGCACTGGCCTAACCATTACTGCAAGGCTATTTCATGGCTGGCTGATAAACCTGAAGGTTGGTTTATTAAATCAATCATCAGTTGATTGCATCTGTGGCTGATTACATCTATGATCAACTTAGGGTGTGTCTTCCACAAACAAGAAAATCCAATCAGTTGGGTTTGATCTAATCAGTTGAAGACTTTTAAGGGAGAAGAGAGAACTTTCACAGTTCTCTACAGTCTCTCCTGTAGAGTTCATTGAGGACTTCATCAGAGTTGCCAGCCTTGTGGTCTACCCTATGGAGTTTGGACTCTTATATCCCCACCTTGCATGAGACACTTTTATAAATCTCATACTTACAAATATCTCCTGTTGGTTCTGTTTCTCTAGAGAACCCTGACTAATACAGGTTTGTAGAATTCACCTGTGAAGCCATCTGGTTCTGGGCTTTACTTTGCTGGGAGATTTGATGACTTATTCAATATCTTTACTTGTAATCGGTCTTTTGAGAGCTTGTATTTCTTCTAGAGTCCGTATAGATTGTTCATGTGTTTCTAGGAATTTGTCCATTACATCTAGGTTGTCTAATTTATTGGCATACAGTTGTTAATAGTATCCCTTCATGATCATTTTTATGTCTGTGGGGTCAGTAGTAATGTCCCCATCTCATTTCTGTCTTTAATTATTTGAATCTTCTCTCTTTTTTACTTTGTCAGCATAGTTAAAAGTTTGTCAATTTTATTGAGCCAAAAAAATCAACTTTTAATTATCAATTTCATTTATTTCTCGTCTAATCCTTGTTATTTCTTTCCTTCTCCTAGCTTTGGAATTAGTTTGATGTTCTTTCTAATTCCACCAAGTGTGCATTAGATTTTTATTTTAACTCTTTCTTCTTTTTTAATGTATGCATTTAGGGCTATACATTTCCCTCTCAGCACAGCCTTCAGTGCATCTCATATGTTTTGATATGTTGAGTTCTTGTGTTCATTTGCCTCAAGATATTTACTGATTTTTCTGCAATTTATTTTTTGACCCACTGATTGTTTAAGATGTGTTACTTAACTTCCATATATTTATGAATTTTCCACCATTATTAATTTCCAGCTTCATTATATTACTATCAGAGAAAGTACTTTGTAAAATTTCAATTGTTTTCAATTCATTAAGAGCTGTTTTGTGACCTAATACATGGTCTACCCTGGAAAATGATCCATGAGCACTTGAGAAGAATGCACATCCTGATGTTTTGGGGTGCAGTGATCTGTATATGTCTGTTAGATCTAGTACATTTATCATATTATTCAAGTTCTCTGTTTCTTTAGTGAGCCTCTGTCTAGATGTTCTGTCTGTTGATGAGAGTGGTATATTGAAGTCCTCAACTATTATTGTAGAGACTTCAGCAATAATTGTTGAAGTCCTCAACTATTATTGTAGAGACATTTTCTCTCTTCAGTTTTGCGAGTGTTTGCCTCATATTTTGGGGTACCATGGTTAGAAGCATAAATATTTTTATTGTTATTTGTTCTTGGTGGATTATACCTTTTATTAATATAAAGTCCTTCTTTGTCTTGTAACAGTTTTGCATTTACAGTCCATTTTGTCCAATATTAGTGCTGCGGCCCCAGACCTTTTTTGGTCACTGTTTGAGTGGAATATCTTTTTCCAACCTTTCACTTTCAACCTCCTTGTGTCCTTGTGTTTAAGCTGAGTCTTTGTAGACAGCATATAGTTGGAGAACAGTTTTTTATCCATTCTTCCAAGCTGTTCCTTTTGACCGTGGAATTTAATCCATTTACATTCAATGTCATTACTGTAAAGGCAGTACTTCAACCATTTTATCCTTTGGTTTTTATATGTCACATCTTATTTTTATCTCTCTTTTTACCTTTTTAGTTACTCTAACTGATAACCTTCCTTTCTATACTCTCCTTCAAGCCTCTCTCTTCCTTTCTTTTCCTTTCAGCCTATAGAACTCCTTTTAGTATTTCTGGAAAGGCAAGTCTCTTCACTAATTTTCTGTTTGTGAATATAGTAAACTCTCTCTCATTTTTGAAGGACAGTTTTGTTAGATAAAGAATTCTTGGCTGGCCTTTTTTTTCTCTTTAAGTATTTTAAATATACCATACTATTGCTTTTCTGCCTCCATGGTTTCTGATGAGAAGTTGGAACATAGTTTATCGTGGTTCCCTGTATGTGATGAATCACTTTTTTCTTGATGCTTTCAGCATTTGACATTCTGATTAGGATATGTCTCAGAGTAAGCCTATTATGATTTATTCTGTTTGGAGTACAGATTGGATTCTCGGACATATATATTTATGCCTTACATAATAGTTGGGAATTTTTTACCATTATTTATGCAAATATTCTTTCTGCCCCCTTTCCCTTCTCTTTTCCTTTTGGGACACCCATGACAAATATTTTTGTGCCCTACATGCTGTCATTCAAATCCTTAAGACCCTGCTCATTTTTTCCATTCTTTTCTATATTTCTTCTTCTGTTTGTAAGTTTTCAATTGTCCTCTCTTCTGGTTTGCTCATGCTTTTTTCTGCCTGTTCAAATCTGCTGTTGTGTGCCTCTGATATATTTTTATCTTTTCTGTTATGACTTTCTGTCGCATAATTTTTGTTGTGGTTTTTTTTTTTATACTTTCAAATTCTTCTTTATGCTCACCGAGTGTCTTCTTAATATCCTCTATATCTCTAACCATATTTTCCTTCATCTCCTTGAATTGATTTAGGGGATTTGTTTGAGTATCGTTGTTTAGTTGCTCTAAATTCTGTGTACCCTCCAAAGCTTTAATTTGTTCCTTTGTCTGGACCATATCTTCCTGTTTCTTAGTATGGCTTGAAATTTTTTGCTAATGTCTAGCCACTGATTATCTTGATGAGTTTACTTGAAAAGTCACTTTGTCTGTCTTGCCTGAGGTTTTACTGTTGATTGGTTTTGTGTTAAGGCTCTTCTTTGATACTTAGTTCAACTTATTCTAGACTTTAAGATTGTCTGTGTTTAACTGATCAGATATGTCCAGCTGTTCTTCATCTTATTCTTGCCCTGGATATGAAGTACAATTATGAAGACTGCACTATTTGCAATTGTTTCACCCACCAGGAGAGAGCTTTCTTTCCTCTGTTCCTTCTCCAGGAATCTTAATATGTTATATTCCTTTCTTTTTTTTTTTTTTTTAGCCTCTGTAGTTTTTTTGTACACTTCTTTGGTTGCCTCTATCTGCTTTTGTCTGGAGTGCAAATTCTAGAAGGAGGGTCATCCAGGAGAGGACTTTCCCATGTCAGTATTGCTCAGCCATAACAGAGCCAGAAACCCATAAAGGAGGCATAGAGCAGCTTCCAAGAACCAGGGGGAGAGGGTCAGGAAAGTTACTAGAAGTCTTTTTGATAACTCCCCAAAGCTGCATTTTTCTGATCTGCCCAGCACATGGTGCTTTTCAGCAAACTATTCCCCACAGCCCTAAGGAGGTGTGTTTAAACCTCTACCATTTCTACCTCAAGGGCTAGGTCGAAACAATGGCTGTGACAATCCCTGTCTGGGTGGGCTGACCCAGCAATCCAAATTCACTGATCAAAATTCATGATCAGTGTTTGGCTAAGCATCATGCCCCCCCACCACCACCCAACACACACACGCTGTTCTTGGGGGTGAGGACTTCATATCCCTGTCCATTCACAGCAGCAGCCAGGGACCAGACCTGAGGCAGCCTGCCTTGAAAGGGGGGGATGGGCACCAGCAACAGGTTTCTCACAGTTCTTTACTGCAATTTCTCAGCCTCTTCATCCTGCTCTTCCCTGGATGCTGTACAGTGCTCTCCTGACCTACAGAGCCCCAGAAGAGTTGTTTCATACTATTGCTACCTGTTCACTAGCTGCTTTAGAGGAGTAGTGAGTCTTGGAGGTCCCTACTTTTCCATCTTTCCAGAAGTCCTCCTGAACAATATTTCTTATGATTGTATTATAAGGACATCAATGTGCTATGTTCTGTGTTGTTGACAAAAGGGAGGGAAGTAGAAGACCTACCTCCTGCCCTCAAGAAATTATGGTTTATCATAGGAAGAAGACAAAAACCCATGGAAAAATTGTCAAAAACAAATTGAGTATGAATCTTAGAGGAACTGATAATATCTTCAGAGACAAGAGGGGAGAGCAGTAAGGCATGGAGTGGTCAGGGAGATTTCCTAGAGCAGAAGAGGCATGGTTTGTATCTTCAAGGATAAATTGAATTTTTCCTAAAAAATGAGGGGTGGGGGATGGACCAATATATAAGGCTAAACAGCATTAATTAAGGTGGAATAAGTATGTTGCATTTTTATGGAATATACAGGTAATGTGTGGATAAGCAGATATTAAATTGATAAACTAGTATTAGAATCACATAACTTAACCAAAATTAATGTGTCTAGGTAATTCAACCAATATAACAACCTAAGATTAGTTCATGTTGCCTATTGAAAGAGTCCCCTGAACTGATGATGACAAAGAATTTCCATCATATCAGATGTTTCTCTCCATGAATAATAGAGCTACATCTCACCTCCTCCAAAGAGTCTGATGAAGTCAACAGTGATAGAGGCAAAAAATGGTCATTTGATATCTTTAATACTGGGGTTAGTTCTGTAAATTTTATTTTTTATTTTGTGCTTTTGTTTATAAAATGAATGCTTCCATTGACCTCATGTACAGCCATCTATTTTAATTCACTTGTTAATTCTAAAGTATTTCTAGGCATTATTTTCTATGAATAATAAGCTCTGTTTTCTTTACCTTTCCAATCCTCATGCATT
>PVIY010057325.1:0-12929 GCA_004026745.1 Myrmecophaga tridactyla
GTATAGTATCATATCATCTGCAAACAGTGATAGTTTTACTTCTTCCTTTCCAATTTTGATGCCTTGCATTTCTTTTTCTTGTCTAATTGCTCTGGCTAGGCCTTCCAACACGATGATGTTGAGTAACAGTGGTGATAGTGGACATCCTTGTGTTGTTCCTGCGCAGTGTTTTTGAAGGATGGTTTTGCCTGAAAAGGAATTCTTGGCTTGCAGTTTTTCTCTTTCATATCTTAAATATAACATACCATTGCCTTCTTGCTTCCATGGTTTCTAATGAGAAATTGGAACTTAGTTTTATTAATGTCTCTTGTATGTGATGGATAACTTTTCTCAGGCTGTTTTCAGAATTCTGTTATAACTTTGGCAGTTGACAGTCTGATTAGTATGTGTCTTATGGTAATCCTATTTTGATTTATTCTGTTTGGTGTATGTTGTGCTTCTTGGATATGTATATCTTTCCTAAGAGTTGGGAAATTTTTGGCCGTTATTTCCTCAAATACTCTTTTCTTTCCATTTTATCTTCTCTTCTCCTTCTGGAACACCCATGACACATATATTTGCATGCTTCATGCTGTCATTCAATTCCCTGAGATGCTGCTCAAATTCTTCCATTCTTTTCTCCATGTGTTCTTTTGTCTGTTTGAGTCTGGATATTCCACCTATTCTAATTTGCTCTATGCTTATAGCATATTTTTAATCCATCTGTTATGCCTTTCATTCCCATTAGTTATTTTCCTTTTTATGCTTTCAAGTTCTTCTTTATGCTCAACCAGTATCTTCTTAATATTCTTTATCTTTTAGCCATAATTTCCTTCATTTTCTTGAATTGGTTTAGGAGATTTGTTTGAATATCTTTGATAAGCTTTTGCAAATTCTGTATCTACTTCAACATTTTTATTTGTTCCTTTGTGCCATATCTCCCTGTTTCTTAGTATGGCTTGTAAATTTTTGCTGATACCTGGGCATCTGACTTTGTTGATGAATGTGCCAGTTTGAAACTGTTGTGCACCCCCAGAAAAGCCATTTTCTTTAACCTCATTCAATATTGTTGGGTGGGATCTCTTTTATTAAGTTGTTTCCATGGCGATGTGACCCACCCAATTGTGAATGGGACCTTTTGATTAGGTGGTATCCATGGAGATGTGTCTCCACCTATTCAAGGTGGGGGTCTCTTCATGGAGTCCTTTATGAGGGAATCAATTTTTGGAAAAATCTTTACAGCCTATACAGCCAGAAACCTTTAGAGATGCAGAAGAAAATACCCCCAGGAAGCCATTTTGAAACAAGAAGCCAGGAGAAAAAAACTAGCTGACGTTGCTATGTGCCTTCCCAGCTGACAGAGAAACCTGGCATGAGGGAAGTCAATAGATGAAATGCAGCCCTGAATAAACCAAGTTATAAACCCCACAGGAAATAGATACTGAAAGCAATGGAACCCAGGAGGTAGGGACCAGATGCCAGCCATATGTCTTCCCAACTGACAGAGATGTTCCCGATGGCATCAGCCTATCTTGGGTGAAGGTAACCTCTAGTTGGCACCTTAATTTGGACATTTTCATAGCCCTAGAACTGTAACTTGTAACTTAATAAATTTTCTTTATAAAAGCCATTTCATTTCTGATATATTGCATTCCTGCAGCTTTGGCAAACCAAAACAATGAAGTTATTTTGAAGGTTGGTTTCTCTCTCTTCTATAGAATTTATTTGTTGATTGGGTTTTTGTTAAGGCTCTTCTTTGACCCTTGGTTCATCAATATTTCCCTTCCAAAACAAGGTCGGGGTCACAGACCAGTTCCAAAGGGCCCTGGATAGAGGGTCAGGAAAAATACCACAAAGCCTTTATTTCAGCTCCTTAAATGTGTGTTTTCCTGCCTTGCCCAGCAGATAGCACTTTTTTGCCAAGAAGCTTTTTTGATGGCTCCCCAGATACACACAATCCTGGCCTTACCAGCACTTAACAGTCTCTGGCACCCTAGTCCCTACAGCCCTAGGAGTCTGGGTATTTTTTAGCCCTCTTGCAGTCCTGTCTCTGACACTGGTCAAAACACTGACATGTGCAGCACCTGTGGAAAAGGCAGCCAGTGGTCTAAATTCACCGACAAATAGCTGGCTCAGTACTGGGCCAAACCCCCCTTTATTCTTATGGAGGACAGCATCTGCTGACCTCCCAGTCTGCAGCAGCCTAAGATGTAGAAACTTCACTGACCTGAAACTGCTTTTCTTGAGGATGAGGACTGTACACCAGAGCCTCAACCATATGAGATACTCACAGATTTTCACCACAGTTACTCAGTCTCTTAGTCCCACTTTTCCCTTAGCTCCCTGGTGTCTGGAGGCCAAAACAGTTGTTTCAGACAGTTTCTGCCTGTCCATTAGCTGTTTTGGGGAGAGGAGTGAGCCCTGAAACTATCTATTACATCATCATCCTCCTACCACTTAAAAAAATTTTTTTATTCATATATATTATATTGTCACATACCATGTAATCATCCAAAATGCATAATGAATGTTCATAGTATCATCATATAGCTGTTCATTCATCATCACAATTGACTTTTGTTTTCTTTTTTGTGAAGAATAACATATATACAAAAAGGAATAAATTTCAAAGCCCATCACAACAGTTAGATGTAGAACGTGTTTGGTATGGGTTACTGCCACAATTTTAGGTTTTTACTTCTGGCAGCTCTAAAATTTGGAGACTAAAGAAAATATGACTCAGCAATCATATTCATTTGTTAAACCCTACTTTCTCTGTATAATTTCACCATCTCCTTTGATCTTTCTCCTACTATTTAGGGGTTTGGGGGCTATGCCCATTCTAACTTTTTCATGTTGGAAGGGGCTGTCAATAATATGGGAGAAGGGGATGGAACTAGTTGATGTTCTGGAGAGGCTGGCTCCTCTGCATTTCAGGACTGATCTTATCCAGGCACCCATCTGGAGGTTGTAGGTTTCTGGAAAGTTACCCTAGTGCATAGAACCTTTGTAAAATCTTATATAATGCCCTAGATCTTCTTTAGGATTGGCAGGAATGGTTTTGGTTGGGGGTTGGCAAGCTATGATAGGTAGCAATGTCTAACTGAAGCTTGCACAAGAGTGACCTCCAGAGTAGCCTCTTGACAGAATTTGAACTCTCTTGGTCACTAATACCCTATTTGTTACACTTCTTTCCCCCCTTTTGGTCAGGATGGCATTGTTGATCCCATGGTGCCAGGGCTGGACTCATCCTTGAGTGTCATCTCCCACACCACTAAGGAGACCTTCACCCCTGGATGTCATGTACCACAAAGGGGGAGGGCAATGATTTCACTTGTAGACTTGGGCTTAGAGAGAAAGAGGTCACATCTGAGCAACAAAAGAGGTCCTGCAGAAGTAACTCTTAGGCATAGCTGTAGATAGGCTAAGTTTCTCTGCTACATACATAAGCTTCACAAGAGTAAGCCTCAAGATCAAGGACATGGCCTATTGATTTATGTGTCACTAATGTTTGACACAGTATCAGGAGTTTCCCCAGTGGTAAAGTTTAATAGTTCCAGACTTTTTCTCCCATCCCTTAAGGGACTTTACCAATACTTTGATTATCTGCTTAATATGCTCTAGGATGTATCCAGGAATTGCATTGAGCTATACAGGATTAAAGGCCCTCATTCTTATTCTGGCCTCCCTGTGTTTGGATTGTTCAAATGATGTATCCAGACAGGTTGAGTTAAATTATGTGCTACAGAAGTTTTAGATTCTGGGCAAAATAAACCTTTCTTCCTTTGGTTTCTAAGAGTAGATGAAGTTCTAAATGTATTCTGAATTACCTTAATCTCAACCTGATCAGCTTCATTCTTATCTCTAAATACCTGGTTATACATACATAAAACAGCCTCTCCAAATCTAGAAATAACAATTACTGCTCCACACTAAATGTGACTACTATAAGAGCTTCCAGTCTAGGTTTATAAGTATTTTCTGAATGAGACCATACAACATTTGCTCTTTTGTTTCTGGCTTATTTTGCCTCACCTAATCCCACAGGTTCATGCACAACATTGCACACCCCACAACCTTGTTCCTTTTTGTAGCAGCACAATATTCAATCATATGTATACACCATCATTCACCAATCTCCTTTTTAGTCAGTGCATCCTTTAGCCACCCCCATCTATTGGGCATCATGTACTGTGCAGCTTTGTGGACCCCAGAAAAGCCATGAACTTTAATCCTCATTCATTATTGCTGGGTGGGAGTTTTTAAATTATCCATGGAGATGTGACTCACCCAATTGTGGGTGGTAACTTTTGATTAGATGATTTCCATGGAGGTGTGTCTCCACCCATTCAAGTTGGGATGGCTTACCGGGGCCCTTTAAAAGGGAACCATTTTGGAAAGATCTATAGAGCCCATGCCACCAGAAACCTTTGGAGAAGAAAGGAAATTGCCCCTGGTGGAGCTTCATGAGATAAGAAGCAAGGAGAGAAAGCTAGCAGATGCCACCATGTTTGCCATGTGCCTTTTCAGTTGAGAGAGAAACCCTGAACATTATCAGCCTTCTTGAACCAAGGGATCTTTCCCTGGATGCCTTAGATTGGACATTCTATAACCTTGCTTTAGTTGGGACATTTTCATGCCCTTAAAACTGTGGACTTGCAACTTAATATATTCTCTCCTTTAAAAGCCTTTCTGTTTCTGGTATATTGCATTCTGGCAGCTAGCAAACTAGAATATACAAAGTCAACCATCCATTGGCACTCTCAATTTGAGATAATTTCATTGTTCCCAAGAGAAAGATAACCAATAATCACACCCTTACCAATCATAAAATCCAACCCCCTCTTAACTGTTGTCCCTCCTCCCATTATTTACCCCTGGTACTGCTGTGGTCCTGTTGATGTTTCTTATTAAACATAACCCATAACATGCAATAGCAGTTTCCCCGCATGCCCTGAAATTATATACTCTTTGTACAGGGTTCATACCTTTGAAGTAGTTCATACAAGAAATTATTTATATTTGTAGAGTTAATCACTGGGACACAAGGGTATGAATAAAAGAAACCTTTTATTCATATTCACCTTCAATATGGCAACATTACTTATAGACCCACTAATGAACTGCCTTCACTTCTATCCATTCCCTTACGTTTAAGTTCAACCTCATTAGCTAACTCTTCATCCAACTCTAGCTTCCATGTATCTCTAGGTCCCCTATATTCTGTATTATAAGCCTCTGATTTTACCATCATAAAAGTGGAATCATACAGTATCTATCCTTTTATGTCTGGCTTCTTTCACTCAGCATTATGTCCTCAAGGCTCATCCATCTTGTCATGTGCTTCAGGACATCATTTCATCTTACTGCTGCATAATATTCGTTTATATGGTTTTTACCACATTTTGTTAACCCACTTGTCTGTGGATTGTTTTCATCTTTTGGTGATTGTGAATAATACTGCTATGAACATCGGTGTACAAATGTCTGTTTGTGTCACTGCTTTCAGCTTTTCTGGGTGTATATCGAGTAGTGGTGTTACCAGGTCATAGGGCAACTTGATATTTAGTTTTCTGAGGGACCACCAGACTGTCTTCCACAGTGGCTGTACCATTGTACATTCCCACCAACACTGTGTAAGTATCCCAATTTATCCACATCCTCTCCAACATTTATAGTTTCCTGTTTGTTTAATAGCAGCCATTCTCCTAGGTGTGAGGTGGTATCTCATTGTAGTCTTTAAAAAAATATTTTATTGATAAATCTTAACAAACAAACATTCCATGCATGGTCTACAATCAATGGCTCACAATATCATTACATAGTTGTGTATTCATCACCATGATCATTTTTTAAAACATTCACAACAATTCAGAAAAAAAAAAAGAAAAAACTCATACATAACATACCCCTTACCCCTCCCTCTCACTAGTATTTCCATCTATCCAATTTATTTTACCTTTTGCCTCGCCTATTATTTATTTATTTTTATCCATTTTTTTTTTTTTACTCATCTGTCCATACCCCAGATAAAAGAAACATCAGACACAAGGTTTTCACAATCACACAGTCAAATTGGAAAAGCTATATCATTATATAATTGTCTTCAAGAATCAAGGCTACTGGAACACAGCTCAACAGTTTCACGTACTTCCTTCTAGCTATTCCAATACACCATAAACCAAAAAGGGATATCTATATAATGCATAAGAATAATCTCCAGGATAACCTCTTGACTGTGTTTGAAATATCTCAGCCACTGAAACTTTATTTTGTCTCATTTCTCTCTTCCCCATTTTGGTTAAGAAGCCTTCCTCAATCCCTTGATGGCATGTCCCAGCTCACCCTGGGATTACTGTCCCGTGTTGCTGGGGAAATTTATACCCCAGGGAGTCATGTCCCACTTAGGTTGGGAGGGCAGTGAGTTCACCTGCCAGGCTGGCTTAGAGAGAGAGAGACCACACCTGAGCAACAAAAGACCTGAGCAAAAAAGAGTTTCTCTGGGGGTGACTCCTAAGCTGAATTTTAAGTAGGCTTAGCCTATCCTATGCAGGAATACGTTTCATAGGGGCAAACCCCAAGATCAAGGGCTCAGCCTATTTATTTGGTTGTCCCCACTACTTGTGAGAATATCAGAAATTCTCCAAATGGGAAAGTTGAATATTTCCTCCTTTCTCCCTAGTCCTCCAAGGGGACTTTGCAAATACTTCTTTATTCACTGCCCAAATTACTCTGGGATATATTAGGGCATCCTACTAGCATGGGAAAAACAACAAAGTTGCATGCCGTATTCAAGATTCCATGTACTTATGGTGTTCAACTAAACTGACCATGCAAGTTAAATTAGGAAATGCCCTAACCAAAATATAAATTTTGCAACAAATAAATGTCTCTCCCTTAGGTCTCACTCAGAAATTGAAGTTTTAAAATATGGATGATATCATCCATTAGCCTGTATTCTGCTCTACCCTAGTCCTATCCAGATCAGCTTCATTCATATCTCTCGTCAAAGTTTGATTACTTTTTAACCTTTTTAACAGTACCTGTATGGGGTAGTGCTGACTTTCATAGCTTCAGAGCTCTAACTCTGCGTGTCAGGTGTCACGTAAATACCCAAAGTTTCTGGGAATGATCATGTTATATACAAACAACTAGTATCTCAGAATTTAGAATTAACAGTTACACCTCCTGAATATATGTGACTGCTGTAAGAGCTTGAAATCTAAGACTCTTTTCACTAGGTCCCAACATGATAATCCATGCTCTTGACTTTAGTTCACCAAGTTTCTATATTATACTTTGTCTATATGATAATATTTGTCTTTTTGTTCCTGACATTTCATTCATCATACAGACCTTAAGGTTCATTCACCTAGTTGCATGCTTCGTGACTTCACTCCTTCTTACAGCCAGTCAGTAGTCCATTGTATATATACACCATAGTTCCCCTTTCCATTCCTCAGTCATTTTATCCTTAGGCCACCTCCATTTATTGTGAATTGGGAACACTGCCACCATAAACACCAGTGCCAAATGTCTATTCGTGTCCCTACACTCAGTTCCTCCAAGTATCTACTGAGCATCGGGGTTGCAGGATCATATGGCAACCCCAGCCCTAGCCTCCTGTGGAACCACCGCCCTGCCCTCCAAGGGACTGCACCTCTCACTTCTCTGCTGACAGTGAATGGGGTCAAGATATTTACTGATTTCTGTTGTAATTTCTTCCTTGACCCACTGGTTGTTAAACAGAGTGTTGAGCCTCCATATATTTGTGCATTTTCTGGCCCTTGGCCTGTTATTGATTTCTGACTTCATTCCATTATGATTTGAGAATGTGTTTTGTATGATTTCAGTCTTTTTAAATTAATTGAGACATGGTTTGTGACCCAGCATATGGTCTATTCTTGAGAATGATCCATGAACACTTGAGAAAAATGTGTATCCTGCTGTGGTGGGGTGTAATCCTCTCTAAATGTCTGTTAAGTCTAGTTCATTTATTTCATTGTTCAAACTCTCTGGATTAGAGGATCCTCTGGATCTTTTTATTTTTATTTTTATTTTTTTCCCTCTGGATCTTTATTGATCCTCTGTCTAGATGTTCTATCTCTTGATAAGAGTGGGGAATTGAAGTCTCCCACTATTATGTTAGAGGGGTCTATTTCACCCTTCAGTGTTGTCAATGTTTGCCTAATGTACTTTGGGGCACTCTGCCTCAGTGCATAAATATTTATCATTGTTATGTCTTTTGTTGAATTGTTCCTTTTATTAATACATAGTGTCCTTCCTTGCCTCTTTCTTTTTTTTTTCAGGAAGTAGGTTTTATTTTCTATGGCCATAGGGCTCAGGCAAGTAGCCTCTGAAAGTCTGAGCCCTGAACAAAGGGTTAACATCAGTTTTTATGGACAGGATGACATTTTAAAGACAAAGTAAATGATTGGCTGGTTTAAGTTGTGAAGGGCGCCAAGCTGAGCCTTTAAGGGAGGGGTTCCCATCCCAGGAATGTCTTATCTTGCCTACTTGCAGTTTTACCCATTCCTGAAGGTTAGGAGAGGGGCCCCTATCCCAGGAATGTGTCTTATCTTGCCTACTTGCAATTTCACTGGTTCTTGGAGGCTAGGGGTGGGGGGTGGGGGATTTTCCACAGAGAAGGCAGCTGAACCAGAAGAAGAAGGGGGGAAGAGGCCTGCCAGCTACATTTCCCCACTTTGATGCTTCCCCCAACTTCTAGAGAGGGGTTATAGCATCACCTATATTTCATTCTTTTTGTGTTGCACGTGTTGGTATGTCCTGATCTGAGCTGGGGATGGAAACAATGTGGCCATGCAAGGTTTAGGCCCTGCAAAGTTGGGGGGGAGAGGGTTTGCGCACCTCTCTGTTGGCCTCAAGTTTTCTCCTGATGGCCCCTTTGTGACTGTGCCTGTCTTAGGTTGTTCCTCCCCTGAGGAATCTTAACCATCTTTGGCTAACCAGCCATCCTCTGGGGCCAAGCAGGGTGATGTGAGGTGTGCAAGGGAGGGAAGGACAATGCCCCCCAAGAGTCCAATCTGTCTCTTTGACAGCCTGTGCCCCATGGCCTCTATGCCTAGCACCTGCTTTGGGATTTCTTCACCTGCTGGCGGGGCATTAGCTTTGGTCACACGTTTTTGAGAACCCAGGTTTTTTCTTCAGTGAGGGCTTAGCTCATAGCTTTGGGCAAGAGATAAAGTTAGCACCAGCTTCCAGGAGGTGGCTTCACATTTTTGCCATCCTAGAGTAGCAAAAACAGTATTACTGAACCTGGTGATGTGGGATTTTATAGTATACTGGGGGATCTTTCTTTAGGGTGAGTACAGAATAATTCCTGTTTGAGAACTGTCCTGGCATGAATACTGGTTATAGTTTTCACCTATAGGTAGTCTTCCAACTTGGTACTCAGTCGAGTAGTCTGAGTCTCTTAATTGCTTTACAGTTGAAGTTTAAGTTGTCAGATATTAGTATAGGTAGTAAAGTGTGTTTCCTTTCCCTTAGGGGAACCAGCCTGGCATGCCTATAGGGGAGCGGTACTGTCTCCATGGCTTGGGGGACTTACAGGTCTGTATGGGCTTCTAGCCTGTCCTTTTGATCCAGAATGGTATACGCACTGTATCTGCTCATTGATGTAGCCCCAGCAGTTCTATACTATTCCTGGCTATTTGCTAGCTGCTCTGGAGGGCAAACTAAATTCCACACCTCACTAAGCCACCATCTTGCCCATCAACCTCATTGTAGTCTTGATCTGCATTTCCTTCATAGCTAATGGAAATGAAGATCTCTTCATGTGCTTTTTAGCCATCTGTATTTGCTCTTCAGTAAAATGCCTATTCATATATTTAGCCCATTTTATAATTGGATTGTCCTTTTCTTGTTGAGTTGTATGATTTTCTTATGTATACAGGATATCAAACCTTTATCCAATATATGATTTTCAAATATTTCCTCCCATTGAAGTGGGTGTCTCTTCACCTTTCTGACAAAGTCTTTTGAGAAACAAAAGCATTTGATTTTGAGGAGTACCCCTTTATTTTTTTTGTTGTTGTTGCTTATGCAACAAGCAACATGAATATAGATGCAAAAATCCTTAATTAAATTCTTGCAAATCGAATCCAGCACCACATTAAAAGAATTATACACCATGACCAAGTAGGATTCCTCTCAGGTATGTAAGGATGGTTCAACATAAGAAAATCAATTAATGTAATACACCATATCAACAAATCAAAGCAGAAAAACCACATGATCATCTCGATTGATGCAGAAAAGGTATTTGACAAAATTCACCATCCTTTCTTGTTGAAAACACTTCAAAGGATAGGAATAGAAGGGAACTTCCTCAACATGATAAAGGGAATATATGAAAAACCCACAGCTAACATCATCCTCAATGGTGAAAAACTGAAAACTTTCCCCCTAAGATCAGGAACAAGACAAGGATGTCCACTATCACCACTGTTATTCAGCATTGTGTTGGAATCTCTAGCCAGAACAATTAGACAAGAAAAGGAAATACAAGGCATCAAAATTGGAAAGGAAGAAGTAAAATGCTCACTGTTTGCAGAGGATATGATACTATATGTCAAAACCAAAAAAAAAATCCACAGCATAAGTACTAGAGCTAATAAATGAGTACAGCAAAGTGGCAGGTTACAAGATCAACACTTAAAAATCTGTAGGGTTTCTATACACTAGTAATGAACAATCTGAGGGGGAAATCAAGAAAAAAATTCTATTACAATTGCAACCAAAAGAATAATGTATTTAGGAATAAATTTAACTAAGGATACAAAAGACCCATACAAAGAAAACTACAAGAAATTGCCAAAAGAAATCACAGAAGACCTAAATAAATGAAAGGGCATACTGTGTTCATGGATTGGAAGACTAAATATAGTTAAGATGTCAATTCTACCTAAATTGATTTATAGATTCAATGCAATACCACTTAAAATCCCCAAAAGATGGTCAGTATATCCATCTTTATGCCAGTACCATGCTGTTTTGACCACTATAGCTTCATAATATGCCTTAAAGTCAGGTAGCATGAGACCTCCAACTTCATTTTTCTTTCTCAGGATACTTTTAGCTATGCCGGGCACCCTGCCCTTCCAGATAAATTAGGTTAATGGTTTTTCTATTTCTGAAAAGTAAGTTTGGGGGATTTTAATTGGTATTGCATTAACCTATAAATCAATTTAGGTAGAATTGACATTTTTAAAATTAATTAAAAAAAATTTTTTTAAATACCAAAAAACACCAAATAAATGCAAACATTCATAACTTTTGATCATTCCATTCTACATATATAATCAGTAATTCACAATATCATCACATAGTTGCATATTCATCATCATGATCATTTCTTGGAACATTTGCATCTATTCAGAAAAAGAAATAAAAAGAAAACAGAAAAAAATTCATACATACCACACCCCACCCCTCCCCCTCACCGATCACCAGCATTTCACTCTAAATTTATTTTAACGTTTGTTCCCCTTATTAGAATTGACATCTTAACTATATTTAGTCTTCCAATCCATGAACACGGTATGCCCTTCCATTTATTTCAGTCTTCTGTGATTTCTTTTAACAATTTCTTATCATTTTCTCTGTATAGGTCTTTCGTCTCTTTAGTTAAATTTATTCCTAAATATTTAATTCTTTTGGTTGCAATTGCAAATGGAAGTTTTTTCCTTGATTTCCCCCTCAGATTGTTCATTACTAGTGTAGAGAAACACTACAGATTTTTGAGTGTTGATCTTGCAACCTGTCTTAGGCCTAATTTTAAGTAGGTTTAGCTGATTGTTTGCTGGGATAAGTTTCATATGAACAAACCCCAAGATTGAGGTTTTGCACATATTTTATGAGTCATTTGCACCTTTATTATTGAGTTGTAGGAATGCCTCATACATCCTAAATAACAATTCTTTATCTGATATATTTTTTTGTTTGTATTTTCCTCCAGTGTGTGACTTGTCCCCTCATTTCCTTAATGATGTCTTTTGATAAACAAAATAATTTTAATTTTGATGAAGTCTCCTTTATTAATTTTATTTTATTTTAAGGCTAGTACTTTCTGTGTCTTAAGAAACCTCTACTATTCTCATGTCATGAAGATATTCTCATGTCCTTTCTCGAAAAGCTTTGTGGTTTTAGCTTTTATAATTAGGTTTATGGTCCATTTCTAATTAATTTTTAAGTATGTTGTGAGTTAGGGGGCTCAATTTCTTTCCATTGGATATCCAGTTATTTCAGCATAATTTATTGAAATGATGTTCTTTTACTCATTGGATTGCTCTGGTGACACTCTTGAAAATACAGAAAATCAAAAGACCATAGATGTGGGTGTTTTGTAGTTTTTAATTATATTTTTATTATTGATTTCTAATTTTTTCATATTGTGATATACTGATTTCTAAGAATTTGTGGAGCCTTTCTTTTGGGCTTGGTATATTGTCAGTTTATTATATGAGCTATGTGTGGTAGGAAAAAAAGTATGTTATTTTCTCTAATTGTTGGTTGTATGTACCATTCTATATAATTCTATATAGAACATAGTTCTATATGAAGTTTTTAAATTGTATTGCACAAATCTTCATACTTTTGCAATTTGGTTTTGGCTTGAATTTTAGTGTTTTTGAGGGAGATACAATCACCTAGCAGAATTTTATATTTGTCAATCCTCCATGTATTCTCTCAATTTGTGTTCTCTACATTTTGAGGCTAAAATATTAGGTGCATCCATGTTCAAGATTGCTATAGCTTTCTGGGGGGAATTGCTCCTTTCATCTTTAAAATAACAACCTGCTTTTTTCCCTAATAATAGGACATTATATATATATATTAATTTGCATATGGGCAGGAGGCACGAGGGATCGAACTCCAGACCTCCAGCAAGGCAGGTCGGAGCTCTGCCTGCTGAGCCACGGCAGCCGCCC
>PVIY010057326.1:0-12957 GCA_004026745.1 Myrmecophaga tridactyla
GATGATGATGATGATGGTGATGATGATGATGGTGCTGATGGTGATGATAGTGATGGTGGTGGTGATGACGATGGTGATGAGCAATGATGATGATGGTGGTGATGGTGGTAATGATGATAATGATGGTGGTGGTGGTAGTGGTGGTGGTAATGATGAGCAATGATGGTGATGATGATGATGATGATAATTATTGATCACGTGCCGAACGCTGGGCCAAGCATGTGCTATCTCATGTAGACCTCACCACAACCCTATGAGGCAGGTCCTCTCTCTTTATCACCACTTACAAGTGGACAAAAGGGTAAAAGACCTACCCACAGCCACACAGCTTGGAAGAAGCACAGTTTGAAAATCACTGCTTTAATCTTTGTATTCATTACCTATTGCTACATAGCAAATTACTTCAAAACATAGCAGCTTAAAACAACAAACACTTCCTATCTCACAGCTTCAGTAGGCTGGGATCCCAACACAGCTTCCCGGGGTGTCCCTGCCTCTCGGCCCCTCACGGTCTGTATCGAGCTATCAAGAGGCTGCAGTCTTGTCCCAAGGCGTGACTGATTGTTAGCAGGACAGATCCTTGTGAGCTTTTGGACTGAGAGTCTCTGTTTCCCTCTGACTGTGGGCCAGAGGCCATCCTTAGTTCCTTGACAGGTGGGCCTTTCCATGGGGCAGGTTACAGTGTAGCCATGGGCGTCATCAGAGCAGCAAGCCGGGGAGATAGGATGTACCATCTTGTTTCCACCTGCTCTCCACCACTCTGGCCTTTTTCTAGAAGTAAGAAATTAATCACTCCATTGAGTCTACACTCGCAGGGAGGAGAGCACACCACAGTGTGAACCAACCCTCCAAATTCACTCTCCAGATTTGTTTTGCCCACACCTCACCTCCTGGGGCTTGCAGGGGTGCCAGTGGGGGGCACAACCCCTCCCCGGATCACCTGACAGGCTCATTTCCAAGTCGAGCCTCACTCTGTCTTGGCTGCATTTTTTTTTTCCTGCACCACTCCGGAAAGCTTTGAGCCCAAGAAGCATCACATACTGTAACTGGCTGGGAGCAGCTCATCCAATCCTCTCCTTTTGCAAATAAGAACACTGAGGCCCAGAGAAGGGAAGGGACCTTCCTGAGATCCCCCAGGAAGCCAGGCGCAGGGCTGCCCAGGACGCTGCTCTCCCGGCATCCCAGGATCCTTGCTGGGAATTCAATCCAAACCAGGCCCTTGAACTCTAGGGAGACTGCCGACATTTCATCAACATACAAATGAAGGAAACATTTAGGCAGCTCTTCTCCCTTTATTCCATCCTTTTCTTCACAGGGGGCTGACTTCATTCCCTCCTCGGAGCTGGGAGGGACTCAACTGGTTAAGTGAGCAGTGAGCAGGCCTTTTTGTGTGAAAAATCTAAGGCTCTCACGCTGGTTTCAAAGTACACAACGCCCTCTAGCCCTAAGTCAGGGTAATTCCATAAAGAAAGATTTTGAAAACTACGGAGAATAACCAAATAGACACAATCCATGGCCACATGCAATTATTCACAACAAAACTGCTCTACTTGAGGCTACCAAGGATCCAGGAGCTCCCCAAATTCCATGAGAATTTTTGTACTGTGTAAATTTTTCTAAGGGGCTTTCACTGAATTCTAAGAATAATCACAGAGCTATGCCATTGAGCAGAAAGGTTGAGACCTACTGATTTGGACTTTCAGAATAGCTGGGACAGCTTCACCAGTTTAAAAAAAAATTCAAAAATAATCATCACAGCATGTGTTTTTTAGAGGCAAACCTCAAAAAGTTTCAGGGTTTCGCTTCCTATGTCATCCCTGCTTGGCCCAACTTGTGAAGCTTTTCATGCTTTCCCCCAAGTTGTGATTTGGAAGCCGGCATTTTTTAGTTCTATTCATTCAGTAAATGTATATTAACTACTATATAGAAAGGAATCAGGGTAGAGACTTGCTAATTTTTTGCCATCCAGCATTCATTCCCCATACTTTGGACCCCAATTTCCCTCTGAAATGCACCCCCTTTCCCATTTGAACCAGCACCTCCGGGGTCAGCCTGCACACCTCCCCTCAGCTCCTGGGGTGGGTGTGTGACCTAATCCCTGCCATCCTGCCCATCCCAGCCTCCCACACACAAAGTCAAGAATAAAAAAGTGGTTTCAGATCTATGCGGAGAGAGGGGCATGCTTTGACTCACCACAGGAATGGAACCTGAAAAGATGGACCATATATCTGCAACAGAGACTGAGGAGTGGAGCCAAAATATGGAAAAAGAATGAAACCCAAGATCTAACCACATCTGAAAGTAGCCTGGCCTCCAGACTTTTTTCTCAAATGAAATTGGTTTTATATCACTCTTAACAGAAAGAATCGGATACCCTTCCATTAACCATACAGACCATGTGTTTATACTACAGTGCATTACGGAACATGTGCCATAAATATCTGTGCCGAGTTCAGAGGAAGGTGGAGGAAATATGAAAGCCTTCCCAGAAGAGCTGGTTGCATTCTCCCTAGAAGGAATGAAAGAAGCAGTGAGCCAGGGGGAAGGACACACAGCAGTGAGGGACAGGGAACAGACTTACAGGTTGGAGGATGCCCAAGCTTCTGAACAGGTTCTCACAGGAAGGGCAAGAATTCTCCCAGAAATTGTGACTTTCCATATGTAACTGAGCTGTTTCAAACCTCAGCTTCCTGGACCACTAAATAATATATTTATTTTTTTACTTATTTTTATTAAGATATCATGTATATGCCATAATATCTGCCCTTTCAAAGCGACAATTCAATGAGTTTTAGTATACTCAGATTGACAACCATCGCCACTATCTAATTCCAGAATGTTTCATCACCCCAAAAAGAAATCCTGTTTCCATTAGCAGTCACTCCCCATTCCCTCCCTGCCACCCCCCACTCAGTCCCTAACAACCACCAATCAATCGAGCTTACCTCTACAGATTTATCTGTTCTGAATATTTCACATAAATGGAATTATACAGTGTAGGGCCTTTTGTGTCTGACTCCTTTCTCTTAGCATGATATTTTCAAGAGACATAAATGTAGTAGCATGTATCAGTACTTCATTCCTTTTTTAGGGCTGAATAATATTCCACTGTGTGGATATACTTCATTTTGTTTATCCATTCATCCGTTGAGAACATTTAGGTTGTTTTCACTCAGGGACTAGGATAAGTAATGCTACTATGAACACTAAATGCACAAGTTTTTGTGTGGATGTGTGGATGTGTGGTTTCCATTCTCTCAGGTATATGCATAAGACTGAAATTGCCTGAGAATATGCTTAACTTTGTGCATAATTTTTTGAGGAACTGTCAAACGGTTTTCCAAAGCAGCTGCACCATTTTACATTCCCACCAGTAATGCACGATGGTGCCACTTTTTCCACATCCTCGCCAACACTTGCTACTTTCTGTCTTTTTTATTACAGTCATCCTCGTGGGTATGAAGCAGTATCTGTCTCATTGTGGTTTTGATTTGCATTTCCTTAATAACTGATGCATTTACTTTTAATGACCAGATGATACCTCTATCTCCTCTCACCTGATTGCTGGAAACTAGCCACCCTTAAGGTGATTTCCAGGTGTTAATTCTTGTAGTATTACCTAAGCCCACAAACCAACCTCTCAGCTACAGCTACCAAGCTGAACACACTGACGCCTCCTCTCCTTCTGCAGATCATACTGGTCTACAAACCTACACTGAGAGACTTCCCTGTGGCCACCACCCAATGCCCATGACAAGGAGTCTCTTTCCAGCACCCTTGTGGCTGACAGTACTGCTGGGGGGGGGGGTGCACTGGTTCCAGCACCCCTGTGGCTGATAGTACTGCTGGGGTGGGGGGAGGAAGAGGGGGTGCACTGGATTCAATTAGGAGGCAGAGAGTTTCATCCCCAACCCTGGACCCCCAACGAACTGCACAGGGTCTCAAAATGCTCTAAGGAATTGCTCCCTAAGCTTCTGACTACCTCTCCTCCATCCAAGGTATTTAAACCCTGTATATAGAGCCAGATAAGGAATGGAATCCATATGGTTGCCCGATTCTCCAAAACTCTCCTAGGCCCAGTCCCAAATTCCTCTTTCTCCTAATTCAGTGTTTCTCTATTAATATTTGGGTCACCATTGATGTTTGGAGCCCAGATAAGCATTGCAATAAGGTACAATGTAGGATGGTCAGCAGGAACCCTACCATCAACCCACGAGATGCCAGTATCTCCCAATCCCAAATGTGGCCAAAAAAATGTCTCCGAACATTGCTAAATGTCCTCTGAGGAGCAAAATCACCCATGGTTGAGATTATGCCATTGGCAATAATTCTATGATGGCCCCAAAGATTCCTGGTCCCTGATGTGGACACCCTGTGTAATCCCCTCTTCTTAAAGGACAGTAAGATTAATGAATATGTAGGATGTCACATCCATGATTAGGTTAGTGTTCTAGTGTATAAAAGCTGCCAGAATGCAATATGCCTGAAATGGAATGGCTTTTTAAAGGGGAGAATTTATTAAGTTGAAAGTTTACATTTCTAAAGCTGTGAAATTGTCCAAATTAAGGCAAGGCTACAAAAATGTCCAAACTAAATCATCCAGGGAAAGATATCTTGGTTCAAGAAGACCAATGATGTTTAGGGTTTCTCTCTCAGTGAAAGGGACACATGGTGATGTCTCCTAGCTTTCTCTCCAGGATTCCTCAATGGCTTCTCCGAGGCTCTATCCATTCTGTTGGTTCTAAAGCTTTTTCCAAAATGGTTTCCTCTTAAAGGGCTCCAGTAAGCAACCCCACCTTGAATGGGTGGAGACACATCTCCATGGAAACCATCCAATCAAAAGTTACCACCACAATTGGGTGGGTCACATCTCCATGGAAATAATCAGAAAGATACCACCCAGGAACATTGAAAGGAACTAAAGGACATGGTTTTCTTGGGGTACAAAATAGCTTCAAACAAGCACATTCCACATTTTGGACCCCCAAAAGACATGTTCTTTCCAATGTGAGATACATTCATTCCATAACAATATCAGAAAGCCTTAAACCATTTCAGTAGGAATACAAATACATTACAAAGTCAGAAACCATACAAAATCTCAACAAAGTCACCTACAAGCATGGTCTGTCCTAAGGCAAAATTCTCCTCTGGCTCTGAACCTGTAAAAACTCAGAACAAGTTATCTGCTGCCAACATACAAAGAAGAAACAGTCATAGGATAGATGTTCTCATTTCCACAGGGAGAAATTGGAAGGAACACAGGGGTCATTGGACACAAACAGTTTCAGAAACTTGCAGGGCAAACTCCACTGGATTTCAAAGTCTCAGAGTCATTTATCCTCAGGGCTTTGGAAAGTGGCAGTCCAACCCTTTCGAAGGGGCTAGGCAGCAGCCCAGTTCTCTCCAAATGCAACCTTGGGAGACATTGAGGAAACCACCTTTCTCTCGGCTTCACCCTCTCCAAATATCTGGGTGGCACCCAAGCTGTCTGCCGTCTCCAAATTACACGCTCAACCCTTCCAGAACAATGGGGTGGTGGCCAGGCTCCTCCCAATCCCCAAGGAATGTGCTCCACCTTCTCCAAAGCCTGGGGCACAACTCTACCTGAGGAGCAGAGAGATGGAAGGCCCACCCTCTGCCTTCAGAGCAAACACACCCTCTCTAAGTGCATGGGTGGGTCTGCTCTACTGGCCCGTGGTTTCTTGGCTTCAGACCTTAGCTTCTATGGCTCTGCCTTAGAAGGTATTTTTCCTTCAATTTGTCCCTTTTCTGTCCCTTTTAGTTAAGACTGGCAATGGTTCCATTTATACAGATCCTACAACACTCTTGTTGGTTTTCTGTACAGTAGGCTGGGATCATGCCCATCAGACAAAAGGACTTTCCACAAATCCTTCCTGGATAACCCCATCTCTAATCCTGGCTTTTTCTGAAATGGCTGACTGGTTCTATGTTTAGTTAAATACTCACGTGGGGCACTATTCTCTGGGGTTTCCCTATCTGGAAGCCCAGAATTTTCCAGAACATCAATTTCTGCTTTTTTTTGTACCCAAGAGTTGAGTCCTCAGCTTATCTCTTTCCTGTTGCATTTTACCATAAGCTGCAAGGAGAAACCAGGCCACACTTTCCACATTTAATTTGGAAATCTCTTCTGCTAAGTATCCAAGTTCATGGCTTTCAAAATCTACCTTCCATCTCAAATCAACAGTCAGTTTTGCCAAATTCTTTGCCATATTAAAACAAGGATCGCCTTCCTTCCAGTTTGCAATGACACATGCATCATTTCTGTCTAAGGCCTTATCAGAGGTATCTTTAGAGACCACATTTCAACCAACAATCCCTTCAAAGCATTCTAGGCCTTCTCTATCAGGCTCCTCATAACTCCTCCAAAATCTTCCCCTTATCCATTTAAAAAGCTATTCCAACATGTTTGGTATTTGCAAAACACAGCAGCACCTCACTTCTGATACCAAAATCTATTCTAGTTTGTAGGCTGCCAGAATGCAGTATACCAATAATGGAATGGCTTTTGAAAAGGGGAATTTATTAAGTTGCATGTTTACAGTTCTAAGACCATGACAATGTCCAAATTAAGGCACGGCTATAAAAATGTCCAAACTAAGGCATCCAGGGGTAGATACCTTGGTTCAAAAAGGAACCGATGATGTTCAGAGTTTCTCTCTCAGCTAGAAAGGCAAATGATGACGCCTGCTAGCTTTCTCTCCAGGCTTATTCAATGGCTCCCCTGGGCTCTGTCTGTTCTGTTAGCTCTAGTCTATTCAAGTATCTCTAAAACTGTTTCCAAAATTGTTCCCTCTTAAAAGGCTCCAGTAAGCAACCCCACCTTGAATGGGTAGAGATGCATGTCCATGGAAACCATCCAATCAAAAGTTATTACCCACAATTGGGTCGATCACATCTCTATGCAAACAATCAAAAAGATGCCATCCAGCATTATTGAATGAAGATGAAAGGATAGGGTTTTCTGGGGTATAAAATAGCTTCAGCATTATTGAATGAAGATGAAAGGATAGGGTTTTCTGGGGTATAAAATAGCTTCAGATGAGCACAGTTAGATTGTGTAACAAAGGTGAAAGAAATTAATGGATGAAATTAAGTTCCCTGAGCAACAGACTTTGAATTAATTAAAAAGGGAGATTATCCTTGGTAGGTCTGACCTAATCAGATGAGGCTTTTAAAAGAGGATCTCAGAAGTAATAGACAAGCAGCAGCAGCAGAAGCTGGCCTACTAGCTTAGCTGAAGAAAACAGCCATTTTGGGAACTACTTAAGGAGAGGGCCAGCCTCTACGAGACGAGGTCCCCAGTTCAAAAGCCACAATGAACTGAATTTTACCAACAATCTGAATAAATTTGGAAGAGGATCCCAGGGTCCAGAAAGGAACACAGCCCAGTCAGCCCCTTGTGAGAGTGATCAGAGAGTCCAGCTCAGCCATACCTGGACTTCTGACTTACAGACTCTGTGAAATCATAAATGAATGTTGTTTTAGGCCATTAAGTTTGTGGAAATTTGTTATACAACAATAGAAAAGTAGGACTCAAAAAAAATATTGCCATGCTTATATTTTCAACTCTGGATGGCTCTCCGGAAAAGCTTTTGAAAAAAATACCAATATCAAGTTCCATCCCCATAGATTCTGAGTTAATTAATGGGGGATGTGGCCCTGGTTTAGTTTTATTTTAGAGTCCCCCAGGTGTTGCTATTGTAGCTAGAGTTGAGAAGGACTGCTTTGGGAAATAGGGTAGGGTGTACAGTATCTAAGGCCAATGGAGGTATTTTTATTAATAGTGTCTGGCTCTTAGCTCAAGAGGAAAAAGCCCACTACACTGATTTTGACTACTTTAAAAAAGCAAATGTCTATTTAGGGAGAATGTGGTTCCTTCTCAATTTATTTTATGGGAGAAAAATCAGTCCAAGTTCACTGGGTTCTCCTCATCGCGAGATAGGATGAACACTTCTTGTATTTGATTTCCTGTGGCATCTCTTTTCATTTTACTTTATTGTTTAGAACCATTGGAGGTTTACAGAAAAACCATGCAGGACGTATCCTGGGGCATTTCACAATGGTAGCTACTCTTTCCTACTTGAAGCCTTCTTTGCCTTAGCTTCCATGATCCTCCACCCTCTTAATCCCCCAACGTCTCTGGTGATTCTTTCTCAATCTCTTCCTTCTCAAAAGTCTTCTCTTCCTTCTCTACAGAGCTCCATCCCTGGTCTCCTTCTCTTTTCCTCTACACGTTCTTCTTGGGCAGCAGCACCTACATCCATGATGCTGAAAGGAGTTTCCCTTGGTACCTCCCAATGCCACCATAAACAGTCCATCACAAAGTCTTTAAAACTTTGTTTCATAAATATCTAAAATCTATGAACTTTTCTCCATCTCTTGCGCCACTGAGTCACCACCACCTCTTGCCTGGATAAATGTAGAAGTCTTCTCACTGATCACCCTGCTCACACTTTTGCCCTCTCTCTAATCCATTCTGCTTCAGCCAGAATGCCCTTCCCAAGCTCATGTCTATTCATACTAAAACTTTTCTGTGATGTCCCACTGATCCTAGAATAATAACCAAAATCCTTATTGCTATGGGTTCAATTGGGTCCCCCCAAAAGATATGTTAATGTCTTAACCCCTAGTACCTCATATGGCCTTATTTGTAATTAGGGTTGCTGCAAATGTCATTACTTAAGATGAGGTTATGCTTAATCCAATATGGCTTATGTCCTTAGAAGAAGAGGAGAAGAGACACAGAAACAGAGACACTCGGGGAAGAGGATCATGGAAAACAGAGTCCAAGACTGGATGTATGCAGCTGCAAGCCATGGCATGCCAAGGACTGTTGACCACCACCAAAAATTAGGAAGAAGCAAGGAAGGGTTCCTCCTTAGAGACTTCAGAGAGAGCACGGCCCTGCTGACACCTTAATTTCAGAGTTCTAGCCTCCAGAACTGTGATACAGTAAATTTCTGCTGTTCTGAGCCACCCAATCTGAGATATTTTATCATGGAAGCCCTAGGAAACTAATACACTTATCTCAGGAAGACTAATTTTCAAAGGTCACTGTAAAAATACTCTCCAAAATGTAGTGATTTAAACAAATTGGATGGTTCCGTGGGCTTTTCCAGTACCTTGACACTCTCCCAACCAGAGATGGTGTCTATTACACCTTCCCTTGAACCCGACCGACCTTTGTGACTGCCTGGATTGATAGAACCTGGCAGAAGTGACGACTCATGACTTCCAAGACTGAGCCACAAAGGGCATATGGCGTCCCTCTGGCTTTCTCTCTCTGGACATGCCCCTTTGAAGCCCTGAGCTACCACTATTTAAGGAGTGCAGCTGCCTTGAAGTTGCCATGCTAGAGGGGCCACTTAGTGTGATCATATGGAGATAAAGAAGAAATACTGGAGGATCCCCAGGACCTCCTGCTCCCAATTATTTGAGTCTTGGAAAGTGCCAGACGTGTGAGTGAGTAGGTCTTCGGATGATTCCAATTCCAGCCTCAATTTGACTACAACCGTGAGAAAGACTCCAAGCAAGAACCCCTGAGCCAAACCAAATCAAACCCAGACCTTTGAGAGATAATAATAAAATGATTGTTGTTATTTTAAGCCACCACATTTTGGAGTGTTCTGTTATATAGCAACAAATACCCAGAACAGATTTTGATCTCCAGAAGTGGGACACTGCCATACCAAAGCCTAAAATGTGGCAGTGACTTTGGGACAGGGTGGTGTGTGGGAGTTGCAAGGGCTTTGCTCGATGTCTTTAGAGAAGGCTATTGGGGAGGGCTCAGTATACTTAGGAAAGTGTTATATGACCCTTGTCAAGTAGTGATGGAAAATATTGCACCACTGTCACCTGTGATGAAGTGGAAAATAGAAACTACCTAATGAACTGGTGGATTGGGATAAAGAGGGGGCCTCAATAGATGGCTGGAGCTGGGTCTTCTTTGCCCCTGCCATCTTCCTTCCCCTTCCCCTGACACTGGAGCAGCCATGCAGCTCCCTCACACCCTCTTGGTGGTTTTTCCAAGATGCCCCTAAGGGACTTAAGAAGGGAGCAAAGAAATAAAGCTGTCAATCAGAAATGTAAAAAATATATATTGAAAATTAAAAAGAGCCACGAGAACACAAGCTGATATGAAGGCCCAGCTACTGACTGGCCAGAGGCCCCGCCCCACCAGGGAATACATCTTAAAGGGCTCACCATGAGGTGTCCAGGTAGGCAGTTTCCTTTAGCAGTGTATGATAAGGATAGAGAAATGACTTCAGAAAGGAACTATTTGGGCTGGCTATTATTAAAAAAAGAAAACAGCGAGTGTTGTACAGGACGTGGAGAAGTTGGAACTCTTGTGGTGCAGCTGCCATGGAAAACGATTTGACGACTCCTCAAAAAGTTAAGTGTAGAATGGCCCAGCAATCGCATTTCTGGGTATATACCCAAAAGAATTGAAAGCAGGAACTTGAACAGACATTTGCACACCGATGTTCATAGCGGCATTATTCAGAATTGCCAAAAGGTGGGAGCAACCCTGTGTCCATCAACAGATGAAAGATAAAACAAAATATGGTCCATACATGCAAAGGAATATTATTCAGCCATAAAAAAGGAATGAAGTTCTGATTCATGGATGAGCCTGGAAGACATGTTGAGTGAAATAAGCAAACACAAATGGACAAATACGGTATGATCTTGCTGACATGAATCAATTAGAACAAGAAAATTCTTGGAGTCAGAAACTAGAATACAAGTTTCCAAGGGGTGGGGTAGAGAATAAGGAGTGAATGTTTAATTGGTTCAGAGTTTTTGTTTGGGATGATGGAAAAGTTTTAGTAATGGATGGTAGTGACTGAAGCACATAAGCAGCACTGAATCATCTGTTTGAATATAGCTAAAAGGGGAAATTTTAGGTTGTATATATGTTATGAGAATGAACGTTTTAAAAAAAAACATGGAACTATACAACACAGACAGTGAACCCTAATGTAAACTATGGTAACTACAATTAATGGTATAATTATAATAATATTGTTTCATCAATTACAACAAAGGTACGAAACAAATGCCAAGTCTTAATAATAGGGGAAACTACGTATGAGGGAATTCACACACATATGGGAACTGTACTTTCTGCAGGATTTATTTGTAAACTTACGACATCTCTAAAAAAAAAATACATTTTTAAGTGAATACAAAAGTCAAAGTGGGAAGAAAATGAACACAGGTTTTTTTCAGTTGAACACTTTGCAAGCATCATTTCCTTTATTCTGCAAATATTTGTTGAGTGTCTACTATGCCTGTAGCTGCTTTACGTGTTGGAAGTAAGAAATGAGCACACCTGTCCTTTTGGGAGGCATACAATGGTGGAGGAAGACAGACTGCAGACCCATAATGGATGTATCCATAAATGATAATGACCACACAGAAAATAAAATTGGGCAACTAGAGAGAGAGAGACACGTAAGTAACAAGCTTGGACTTGAGCAACCACACAGGAAATTATTTCCCTTAATTGTCTCAGTGACCCATGAGATACGTATTGGAATCTCGGCATCACAGGCGAGAAAACTGAGAATCAGCGTGGTTTGTGTAAGCTACTAGGGTCACACAGCTAATGAGGAGCAGAACCAAGAGTCAACCTCAGGTGTGTAAGACCCAAAACCTACACCCCGCCACCTGTCCGTCACAGGAAGAGACAAGGGCTCTGAGGAGGCTCACCAGGGTTCAAAACATGGGCTGGCCCTGGCCCTCCATCCATGATTACAGCCCAAGCGTTGGTCAAGAGCCATTCCAAAAGCTGAACCCCGCCAGCCCCGTGAAGTGGACATTCCCAGGAGACCGCCGTCCAAGACGTTTGTCGGTGCTACGTCACCCTTGTCAAGATCGGGCATCTGTTTTAGACTGTTCAGTCTCAAAAACAAGCAAATGTTTATTGAGCATCTATTATGTGCCAGTGACTCTTCTAAGTGCTTTACATCTTTAATCCAACAGCCCTGTGAAATCGCTTCCATGACTATCCCAGTTTTAGAGATGAAGAGATGAAAGCGTTGAAGGATTGAGATCTTCCGACTACTTCTTTGACTTCCCAATGAAGTTGTTTTCTAAGATTCTCCTCTCCCCGCCTCCTCCAGTCCCCTTCCCCACCCACACCGCCCTCTCTCTCTCTGCCCAAATGCGTACATCACTACCCTTAACTCTCACCACAACCCTGCCAGGTCATTCTCATTCTTCTCATTTATAAAGGAGAAACTGAGTCTCTTCATTAAAAGACTTTTACTCAGATCTTCACAACAACTCCCTTAGGTGTTAAGCTTAAGGACGGCCCCTTTCCCTGAGGATTCATGATGTGTGGGAAACCCGTGAACAGGGGGTGCTGTGTAAATCCCGGGTATCTCTTAGGGTGTCCTAGAGGGGCTCGTAAATGCTGCTAATAGTGGTGTCCTCACAGCTCTACGAAAGTCAATAGCGAAATCTTTTATTAAAAAAAATAATAATAAAGGGGACGGATGATCCTACCATCTGCTGTGTCCACGCCGCCCCGCGCCAGGTAGCAGCACCTGGGTGGATTTTGATGTGGGGAAGAGTTAAGCCTTGAGTTATTATCAGAATTAGGGTGCTTTATTGGTTCACATCGTCCAATCTTCCCTAGCCATTATGGTTTTGCTGAAACATTAAACTACTTTAAACTTTCATTTTCCTCTTAAAACTAAATTAGTTTGGAGGAAATTGTATTTTCCCAGCTCTAGCACCAGCCTCAGGCAGAGGGAGTTACAGTACAGCGCACAGATAAACAACAATCACGGCCTAATTACTAAGTGGGAACAGCGCTGTTTCTCAAGTTACATTTGCTGTGGTGTTTCTGGGGTCCTGGCGGGAGGCAGGTTCTGCAGCAGATTTCCTCGGGAAGTTTTGAGTTATTTATGAGGCGAGCATCCC